>WOGP01002244.1:0-17126 GCA_015342065.1 Leptinotarsa undecemlineata
AAATCATGTGGTTACCGAAATTCGATAAAATACACTCAAAACTTATTGCAATATACTCAAAACTTATTTCATGTTGAGGTATTGATAATAAGAAAGTAAGCAAAAACCATAGCAATGTTCTTTTTATATGGTATCCTTTGAAAAACTGCGAATAATTTCCGTGGCAACGTTATTTTAAAACGCCTTGTCGATCAATATGCTTTACTGTCAGAAGATTAGTATCTTATTGGCAAAGTCTTGTAAAAAAATTTAATGAATGTCATAAAATATAAAAATTACAAAATACAATACATGACATAAAGTATAAAAAATACAAACATAGTAATTTCACAAATAAAACATTAAGAAGACAGATGATTTTAGGTGAACACTGAAAAATCAAGTAGAATTTACAGGTTATCATGGTACAATTCATAGATCGAATAATAAGCTTTTTTGATTGAAAGATCTTTAACTGTAACTTGTTTTGTATGTTACATTAGTTGTCAGTATTTCAATTCAAGTATAATGTTCGTTAACTTCAAGTCTGACACATGGTTAGATTAACGGAAATGCATAAAATAACAGTTTTACAAATGATTGGTTACGGAGATAAAACCCCCGAACACAACAGGAAGTAGCTCGCCTATTTCACGAGAAATTTCCTAATTTACTACCCATATCTCAAGGAACAAGTCACAATAAGCAAAATAGAGAAGCAGTTTCGCGGGCTTGGTCATGTGAGGCAGATAAAAAAAGCAGATACCAATGCAATGATTGATGAACTTGAATTAGATGTGATGATCTTCCTCTTGAAGATGATCACTTGGTGATCGAAACACGTGTCGAGGTGTTAAAATAACGGTTTGGCGTTGGGAAAAAATCCAGTACCTAATATTTAAAAAAAAATTACTGTAAAGATTTTTTCATCTTTGGAATATATTCTCGGATAATTGATCTAATTGATCAAAACTTAATGTGAAATTTAATAATATCGAATTTTTCGTTTGAAAAGTTACCAAAAACATCCATCATTTTTTATAAAAATAATAAATGGATTTTTTAAATAATTTATTTATTCAAGTAAAACTTCATTGTAAGATTTTCCGTGGACAGTTTACAAAACCGCAACACGTATTTCGCTATGCAATATATTCTCCACTCTCCAGGTGTGTTTATACGCCAGTGAAAATCTCACAAAGTGTTACTTGAATATGTTACGGTATCGGCCAATTCCATCACATATAATAATAATCTATTTATCATAATAAGTATTAAATGAATCGCATCGTCAATGATACGTTCAGTTTGCTAAAGTTACTAAATCTCTTTCTACATGTGTTACCATGTTTATCGAACAGGGTTTTTTATCAAGTTATTTCTAATCATAACCGCAACCAATTTGTTTACATTTTAAGAACTGAATCGCTTCACTGTGAACAATGGGTAAAACCACCTGAAAAATATTACTGGGAACTAAAATGCCTTATACACTTGCGAAGATATTCAAAAACTTTTGTTGATGGACATTAAGTTCATGTTGGAGTTTATCCTGGTACAACAACATTCCACGTCTACTGATTGTAATATGATGATCATTACTTTTTGAATGTTTGTTCGATGCAGATTTATAGTTCTATAATGTTCATTGTTGCTTTAAAAATATGGTTCAGGAAATAGCTTAAAAACTATATATAGAGAAATAGTTTTATCTATTCGTCGGTCGATAGCCAGGCTGTTCGACGTGGGTGCTTTGTTCACCCACTTGAATTGACTGCCGAGTTGGTCGGTGGTTCAAGCCATAGTCTGAACGATCGATTTTCACTTGCTATCGTCCAACCCGCGTTAGGAATCACACGTTAAGAGGTAAGACCTCATTAATCCTTAACTAGCACGAGTTTCGACTTCTGAGGGTTGTCGTTCGTAGGGGTGCGACAGCTGATTAACGGAAAGACAGATTTTGAAACAGATTTATTAAATGATTGACAAGAACTTATTGCAAAATAAAAATTATTCTAAGTTAAAATTTGTCTTTCGAATCTACTTTCATGCTAAACTTCTGCCAATAAGAACGGTAAAGGAAGGAGTGAAAGTTCAATCGAGGTCAAAAATAATCACTTTTTTTCAAGGCTTTGTCGTCTCGAACTTACATGAGCGTGAAATGCCTTCCATTCCGTGAGCACGTTCTTTCAACATTAATGTACATATTCCACATGTTTTCATCCTACTTACAAAGTAATTTCGTTGAATTTCAGTCGCCTTTTTTACATCATAGAATACAATATTATTTTGACTGCAAAGTGATCTTTTTTTAAGTTGTATTGACAGTTTCGTCCATTTGAAACGCAAACCAATAATTTCTCATGATCAGTTTCCATAGCTGAAAATGCAGAGCCCAAACAAAACACATTTATGATTCAACACCAGACAGCGCTGTTTCGACCCGCCATAGGTCTCATTTCTCGAATATCAATGGTAAACGAGGCTCCCAAAGGCGGTCAGTTGGTAAGCCAAGTTGCCAAGTGCTGTCTTTCACTGCAAGGCAACTAGCTGAAAACCAGAGGCCAAACACAACATACGAGTATTAATAAATACACACCAGACAGTGCTGATCCGACTCGCCATAGGTCTCATCAATCCTCGAATATCAAAGATAAACGAGGCTCCCCAAAGCGGTCAGTTGATAAGCCAAGTTTTTACATCGATTGCCGATGAAATTCGTGCTCTCTTTCACTGCAAGGCAACTAGCTGTAAACCAGAGCCCAAACACAACACATTCATGATTCAACACTGGACAGCGCTGTTTCGACCCCCCATAATTCTTGTCAGTGGTACTAGAATGAACCACAAATGCATTGCCGGACTCAAAAGTTCTTAAGATTCAAACGTGAGTGAGGGCGATGACATCTCCGCTTACAAAGACGCCATCTATAGGATCTACAGATAACTCAATCATCGAATATCAAAGATAAACGAGGCTCCCCAAGGCGTTCAGTCGCAAAGACAAGCTTTGACATCGATAACCGACGAGATTCGTGCTGTGTCATTCACTGCAACTTTCACTGCAAGGCAACTTGCTGAAATTCAGAGCCCAAACACAACGTACGAGTATTCATGAATCAACACCGAATAGCGCTGCTTCGACCCGTCATAGGTCTCGTCAATGTTGCTAAGCTGCACTACAAATGCATTGCTGGAATCTAACTGTTCTTAAGATTTAAGCCTGAGTGAGGGCGGTGACATCTCTCTTTACAAAGACGCCATCTATGGAATCGAATATCAAAGATAATCGAGGTTTCCCAAGGCGGTAAGTTGCAAATGCAAAGCCAAGCTTTGTCATCGACCGCCGACGATATTCGTCCTCTGACTTTCACTGCAACAGTTTCTAAAGATCTGTGTTATTCCATGATGATAATTCCAGTTTTTTCCTCTTGCGAGTTGTCTGACTCATTCACCATTTTTAACAAGTCTTCGGAAAACACTCCATCCTCAGGTTATGAAAATGTTAATCCCAGCTTCCTATGACATCTATATTGAAAAATTTTTTTTGCTAGTTTGAACAAGTCTTTTGTTGGTTGTTGTGATCCAGTGCTTCACATTCACAACTCATGATGAGATGTCACCGTTTTTTTGTTACATTTCCTGAAGCTAAGGTTTCCATCTTTGTCTTTATGTACCCTGAACAGAATAGATACCAGATCCGGTCCCACGTTTTCCAGTCATTTGTATATGTGTTTGTGCCGAGCATGTTCTACTTTATGTATAAAAACGTAGTCTTCTATGGTATGTCACCCATATTTGGAATAACGCAATAGAAAAACGTGAAGAATCAAGAGCTGTTGCGCTTGATGTTCCTAACGCTCAACCGTGTGTGGCATGAGAGTTTGCCGGTCAAACTTCGTTGCTATGGCTTGTCGGATCATTTTTGTATTTGGCTTTTCAGCTTCTTCGAATACTTTCACCAAATACGCTGGTGTTCCCCAGGAATCCATATTGCCTCCAACCCCCTTTTTATTCAATACATTGATAGATGTAGCCGTTACTACGTGGTAGGAGATCATAATGAAAAGAGAAATGAAAATTTCTGTTTTATACCACTTTTAATTGCAACTAACGTTACATCAACAACTTATTGGAGAACACCAAGAATCCAATATAATGCTTTACTGACGACAGCACACTTGTCGCGTCATTCCAGGACATCAGCTATGGAGGCACATCTTCACCGGCAGCAGGAGGTTGCATATCTTGATCAGGTTCATTTCAATGCCACGAAAACCCAGGCATCGGTTTTTTCCAAGGAAATTAATCTCTCCAAACCGGATATAATAATGTCAGGTGAGACAATTACGCTTTCTGCTTCGATAAGTTTGTTGGGGGTTAAAATGGACACCAATATGTCTTGGCACAATCACGTCGCTGGAATTGCAAAGGCTGCTTCTCAAAAGCTTGGAACACAGTTCCGAATCAGAAAAGTATAAACCTCAGCAACTTTTGATGCTTTATAAAGCTCTGATCACACTTTCTTTGGAGTATTGTTCTCGTGTATAGAGCTCCGCCCCCAGACTCAGAAAAGAGCCATGTCTGATTGGAGACACGAACATCACGTACAACCTTGATAGCCTGGAACATCGAAGAAAGGTTGGATTCTACCAAGAACGGTACACATCAGAAATACGCGACGGACTGTGGCTGCTCATCGTTTTGAGGTTCAACTCAGTAAACTTCGAACTTCACTGTGGAATAAACTTACTGAGAACGTTTTTCCAAATGGATTAAATCTTCAACGATTCAAATCCAATGTGAATTGCTACTTGTGTTTTGTCCTTGAAAAAACGAAATTGTTTCAATCGATCTCACCGCAGTGTGACCAAAATGTTCAAGTTAAGTTACCTATATCAAATATTTTTCCCGAGAGAATGTATCTAGTTGAAGCTGAGATGATTTTGCAACTTTACATGGCTGATAGACTGCAAATAACCATGATGCTCCCTAGGTGGCTCGGGTAGTTATTAACATTATTACCCAGCACACGAGGCTAATGACCAATGTAGTCGTTGCCGATGACACAAAAAAAGCACCAAGTGGAGGGGTTATTATTCATTGATAAATGTTAATCCATGATTCGAACTATGATTTCGAATTTTGAAGAAAATGCTTTATTTGCATCCGTGGTTAGATGTTGGAAAATCCAGTGGTAGCATATGTGGTTTGGTGGTCATTCAAATGTCTTGTGTAACCGGCTGGTACAAGACACAATAAGCGAATCTGATAGAGACTAAAAATATACTAGTGGGAGTTTCAATACATACCAGCATTTTCTTTCTATTATATATTCAGTTCGGATATAACTTTGAAATATTGGCTTTCTTCAATTTCAAAATGTCTTTGTTCTGTTAAAGATTTTAACATTGATAATGAGTTCTGTTGTGTCATGTATCAATTGATTGGTAATTTCAGATTCGTTTTTAAAAACCTCATTAACGAACAACAGGTACACATTTTGTAGTTTTTGTGTTTCTACCTAAACGTTCAATGTTATTCCAAGCTCGAAATAAAAAGCTTTTGTAATGGCAAGTTTTATTATGTAATGGATAACTGATACTTTTCTGTTGATGGCTGTGAGCTAATTGTGAATGTGTTATAACTGTTATACCATTTAGCTTGAATTTTCTTAGTTGTTACCCTTGTCCTCGATACTCCTGCAGTGTTTCTTTGCTGATAGAAGTACTTCTGCCTTGTAGATAGATATTTTTATGGAAGCTTTTTTCAACTCATTGATACAATTTATTGTATGGTTTTCACTATAAAGGGTTTTACCAAAACTTCGACACGTTTTTCGCTATACAATAGCTTTCTCATCTACTAAAACTGCCTTGGTAGATTAAATACGTTCACTACTCAAAAATCTAAAATAAAATTAATTTATAACCAAACAACTTACAAAAACCCAATATTTGGTTGTCTAAGGTGCAATACGAAATATTCACTTCAACTTTTGTAGAAATCAATACAATTGGAAGAATGTTTACTAGTCATTTTCTACTTGATGTAGAAACTGTTCAGAAAACGTGTCATTAACGGAAAAAAGAGGACAAGTACTGTGCTACAAATGTCTCGCAGATATTCTTAATTATTCATACTTTTAACATTTTATGTATATGAATAATTTTGATTAAATATCTTTTTCTTATTATGAAATACGTATATGTGTATGTTTTAAAAAAGGCGTGAGTTTATGTTAACTCCATAATATCGTTCCATTTATTTTAGACAAAAATATTGCCATTTATTTTCTGCAGATGAGTCCCAATTTATTTGCTTCATCAAAAAAAAATTGCTGTGATGTTGAAACTAATCTGAACGAACATGAAAGATTGGGATAAACGTCAAAATTGTAAAATTTTTATTCCTGCTATCTTTATAATACCATAAATTATGAAACTGTTGTATCATAAATATAATGAACCTAATTGTAAATTGTTTGGATTGAAATTTACACTTTTATTGTTGAAACGTTTGCAACGATTGTTCAGGTTGATCACTAAATATTATAATTCAAAGTCCCCCCGCCGCGTCTGTCTAAATTGTCTAAATTCACACTGAATTGTAGAATCGTGAAAAGTTTTATGTGTGGAATCCTTCAGTGTTTGATATAAATTCCTTGAAATATGACGATGTTATCACATCCATTTCAAATCGTGATTCTACCCGTATGAAACGGAGGAGCGGTATAGGTACATAGAAATGCCCATTTTTTAAAGATAGCTTATTGTAGGTTTGAAAAAATAGTCGTATATAATGTGTCAATTAAAAAAAATGTTAGAGGATGCAATATTAATTCTCATCAAATTTTTCATCATTTTAAGCCCATTTCCCTTGCTTGCCTGTCACAACATACAATCTGAATGAATATCTTAGAAAATACAGCAAAATTAAAACTACTGTTTGTGTTGTTTGTAGGTAGATAGGTACTTAATTAACTATTTTAAAATAGTTGTGAATAAACTTTTCTTCGAGTGAATTTTATTAAATCTCATAACCGAGCGAAGCCAATATTTTATAAAATGAAAAAAAGTCCACTGGATCAGAGAAAATTTATTTCGGATTTGGGAATGTGGTGACTATTTTATGGCCAATTCTTATATCTGTTATTAATTAAATACCTATCATAGGGATATCATATCAACCATTATATTATTAAGTTCAACGACTTAATCTGGAAAGAAGTGTATTTTAATATATTTTTCGTTTATGTTATAATAATGTTACGTTTATTTCACTACTTCACTGTCAATACAACACAAAAGCTCCAATTAAACTTCAGGCTAATAATCAAATATATGTCGGCTCATAAGCTCAATTTGCATGCATTTCCCGAACTAGACTAGCCTCCTCTGCTTGTTGGAGGTGCTTATATGGGAGACTTCGTAAGCCTAAAGAAATATTCTCGAAGCGACGTGGCACCTATAATGAACGGGAAATACGAGTGGGGTTGAGCAGGACCTTGACAAAGTCATAGTCGATCAGCGAAGACCAGCGGCGGCCGGCGTTTTTCTTTCAAGGGATAATTTACAATAACATTTGAAAGCCAAAATGTTACAAAAAACAGTCTACGTCTACAGCTGAAGAGAAAACTTCTATTAATAACGATCCTCAAAAATCGTTGAAAAATAAACAAATGAAAACGCTCCTTCAAAGGGACGGCCAACCAACCTTTTATCTTCTAGATTTCACTGAATAGTTGACAAACTGATGCAGAGAAGTAAGTTTCTATAACGTCGTTAATTATTTCCAATTATAAGGTGTTATAAAGTTGATTTTTTGTACATTGACTATTTTTCTGTAAGTTTCTTTTTTTTTAATATGAATATTTTTGTTATTTTTATGAATAAATAGTAAAGAGATTGCATCAATATATGTCAGACTTCTATTCAAAACACTTGATGCTTTTTTCCCAGACATATACTATATAAGATCATGAAAGCTGTTAATACTCCTTAATTCCTTTCAATATTATTGAGTGAGAGAAGAGAATAATGAATGAATAATGAAGCACGTGCACGAGAGAAAATTTTCCAAACATTTGCGACATTCTGGTTTTTATATTGCATTTTTAAATATATTATTGTTTATCTTGTATGTATTTGTATATGTAAGGATATGTTTATAATCTTTTTTTTTACTTGTACATAAATTACCTATCTGAAAATGTATAATTAGGCTTCCACAGCAGTATTCAATTATGTTACAGACATAACAGGGATCAATTCAGTCTGAAGGTCGTATTGAATCGAATTGCAAAATAAATATTATTTTTTTATCCCTGTCACGAGTATTGGTACTTGGAATGTTGCTTTACAGCTTGGAGCTTTGTTCACTAGATGGAACTGTTACTAGCTAACAATCTGTCTCTTAAACGAAGGTTTCATATATGCAGTTGAGCCGCGATGTAATTATTCAACCCTTAGCACTTTGCTGTTTGGGTCGGATCTTTCCTACACTCATGAGAGGTATACTTTCAGCATGGTCCTGCTGCTGGATGAACGATAAACATCTGCAAGACTAACCTGTGAGGTATCTTGCCTAAATTTCTGTCAGATACAATTCAATATACAGCTGGTGAAGTAGTTGTGTTATGGCAGGCATTTACCAGAACCTACTGTGTAGGTAGTTGAGAAAGATGAATATTTCAAGATTTTATTTAGAAATATTCTTTTTCTGGTAATTATGTTCAATAATAATATTCTTATAATCTCGACTGGTGTCGATCCGGTTCTGGAATGAATGATGAATTATTTTGGAGAGAATGATGAACAACCCAACCCGTACATTATTCGAGAACGGAAGAAGAAGGTTGCAGAAACATGCATCTAGTTATTTTCAAGAACACAGAGTTGCAAAGATCAGTCGTGTTTTTGAATGATTAAATAAAGTTGTTAATTCACAAGATTGGCACGAATTCTAAAAATCCAAGGGTGTAAAAATACTATTATTTAAATTTCAGATTACACCATACATCCAAAATTACAGTCTTTATTATTTTTTATTTTTTAATTGTATTTTCTTTCAGGATTTGATTAATGAACTCAAGAGTGAGCTTAGGGGTAACTTTGAAGACGTTATAATTGCCCTCATGACGGAACCAATAGAATTTCAAGCCAAAGAACTCCATAAAGCTATAAGTGGATTGGGCACAGATGAAAATACATTAGTTGAAATCTTAGCGACTCATGATAATGATACCGTAGTTCGCATATCAAATGCATACGAAGGGTGTAAGTTTTTATAATTATTTTAAATGTTACAATAAAAATAAACTATTCTTAGTCTTAATCCTTTTAATAATAATCATTCATAAACAATTACTCATTTTTAATCCTTCCACATAAGTAAATTTCAGTGAATTTCATAATTCATTATGAACAGATCTTGTTGATTTTGACGTGATTCATGAATCTAAACATTGCTCTATTTTTTTATATATCATTTGTAGCTTCGGAAGTTTCTCACATTTTTTTGTATAATGATTGTGAAATAGAAAGCCAAAATGTACATTCCAAAAGAGTTTGATCAGTTCACATGAATATTTGTATTTGGAAGTACGTTGGACATTATTTTATTATCAAGCTGTACTTGATCTTACAGATATTCCTTAATTAGACATATATTTCAGTGTATCAAACCTCCCTAGAAGCTGATATCAAAGGAGATACATCAGGCACTCTGAAGAGATTGTTAGTAGGATTATCCACGGTAAGTTCAGTCGTTTTAGTAAGGATGATTTCTGTTTGCGGAATGTATAGTACGTCCAATGTCTGATGATATAAGGTTAGGTTAGGATAGGTTCAAAGTGAGTCGGTCTATTCGACCCCCCACCGTAACCCGCAAGGGTTTATTGTGGCTCACACCTATTTACATTCGACCAAATAAAGCCAGCTTCTTAAGGAAGCCGATTAGTTTTTATGGTTAGTGGTCTTTCAGGTCAGATGGTAAGAGTATGGCTCTGCCGAACTCTAAAAACCTGATTCGGTCCTCAGCGGGGCAGGCACAAAGTATATGCTCTGTTTCATCATTTTTCAAACTGAGGCGACACACACTGTCTTCCGACAGTCCGAGTCTCTGCATATGATGATCCAAATGACAGTGGCCTGTAAGAACAGATTTTAAATAGATTAAAACAGAAGGCCTGTTAGAATCGTAGTTCATCCCCACTGTAGTCCAACAACTGTTTGGTATCAAGCTTCGAAAGGTGAATAAATGCCTTGGAGTGAGCCAATCCTGGAAGATTCTAATAGAGTGCAACAGTCTGTTGTACTCTGCATTAAATTGATTTGTGCAATTGGCAATGTGCACAAGTCTGTATGCAAACCATCTAGCCTCTCTCCCGAAAAATGAGGAGAGGAGGTAGATCTAGAAGGATCTCCATGGCCGCTGACGGTGTAGTACTGATGGTACCATTGATAGCCAGACAAGCCTGTCTCTGTAAGCCAGAGAGCTTCGCCTGAGCCGTTTTCTATAAAGCCTTTGGCCACGATAATGATATAAAATGATGCTTTGAAATTGTATGGGTTCAGGCTCCTCAGAAGTCATATTCAGTTATCAATTTATATTATACATATTATGCTATTGATACAGTTTTTTTTTGTTTGAGTGGTTCTCCTGTGTGAATTGAGGAGCTCTGAACACATCAGTAAAGGGACTCAAGCTTGATTTTAGGTCTATAGCTTTGAACTTCTGGCATAAACGTAACATTTTTAGGGTAACAGGGATGAATCGGATTTTATTGATGAGGAAGCTGCATTCAATGATGCTCAAGCATTACTCCAAGCAGGAGAACTTCTATTTGCTGGAACTGAAGAATCCACATTTACTGCTGTTCTGTGCCAACGCAACAGACCCCAATTGAGAATTATTTTTGATAAATATGAGGAAATCGTGGGACATTCCATTGAGAAGGCCATCGAGAATGAATTCTCTGGTGAGTTTGTTGGAATTGGAGTAACTTTTTTAATTACTGAAAACCAGTCAATATTGGCAAAGGGGCTATAAAAAAAACTGGGAAGTTATTTAGATATTCAATATTTCCAATGAGGTTATTACTTTGGTTTATAATGTAATGATTAGTTGGAGTTTGTCCTAGTTTTCAGTCTGCCTACATTGTCTTCACTCTTATTTTTTATATCTATATTCAATTGAATAGGCATTCAAATTCCTGACGAAAATTTATGATAGTTTCCCATATTTTATTATATTGCCATTATATCACAAAACTTCAACTTTAGTAATTGATTTAATTGGACAAATAAAAAAACTGATATACTTGAAGTAACTGAGTCGTGATCAATATTTTTCTCAAAATAGGTAATATCAAGGAGGCCATGTTACAACTCATTGCATGTATTCGAGATAGAACTTTATATTTAGCTACAAGGCTTCATGATGCAATGAAAGGACTAGGCACAGATGACAGGACTTTAATTCGAATAGTGGCATCAAGATCAGAAATCGACCTGGAGGATATCAAAGAAGCCTATGAGGCTGCTTATGGCAAGAGCCTATCAGAAAGAATAGCGGTTAGTATAAAGAATAATTCTTCTTTTTTATATCAATTATTTCTGTTATTCAATACTCTTAATTCAGCTGGAGAGAAACTGGTTAACATTTCAGTTATGTTTATAATTTTGCTTTTGTTCATGGCTTTGTTTGTTTTTTTTTTTTGCCTGTTTGTATTGTGGTTCATATAAGCATATTTTATTTTCAGGATGACACATCTGGAGACTACAAAAAATCCCTTCTGGCCATTGTCGGCTAAACTCAGAATTTCATGTATGTTTGTTTTAGTTCAATTTGATTGACCAGTTGTGATAATTCATCTGTTTCTGTGTTTTACTCCTGCCTTTTCCGCTTTCTCTCTATCTTATCAACTAATTGTGCAAGTTCACTTTTCATATTTTTCTTTTCATTTTCAGGATGAAGTTTCGTCGGATTTGAAGAAAACTTTACTTGCCCTGGTTCGATGAATCCGCTTTTCACTATTTTAATATGTATTAAAATTTTATATATAGGTGTTCATAAGAGATTAAAATTTGAAATGATTTACTATAAATTTCCTATTGCTATATATTGCAAGTAGAGAAAATAAAGAATTGTTTGGTATATTTGTTTTTATTTACAAATGTGCCACATGTCCAGAAACAGACACAAATACACAATGTTTTATCAAAAAATGTTAGTTCCAGCTTGTATAATAAAAAATCAACCCAGCTGGGCAAAATTGAAGAACAAGTTTAGAAAAGTACAAAGCTTGGAAACCAAAACTATATTTGTAATTTCATAAATATTTTCTGAATTGGGTGTAAAATATTGAAAAAGTTGATCCTCGTGCATTATCATGAGGAATGAAGACTTAATATCAATGATTTTATCAATTTTGTGAAAATCTGGTCTGATTTAGCTTCAGACCTTGTAATCCAACATCAATATTTACTCCTTGTTAAATATGGAATCTTCTCTTTTATATATTCTTCTTTCTTCAGAATCGAAGAATAGCATGTAAAAGTCGAGATTTGTGGTATTTGCTAATACCGTATCTAGGAGAATGGTCGTCATAACGAAAATATATCTTTGAAAAAGTATATGTTAAACAATGTTCAGATATTGGTATTTTGTGTTGTGTTGTTCTTCACAGCTGTTCGAGGAGAGGACGAGATATTTCCATAAAAAAAAATTCCTGAGCCTCTCAAATTACGTCAATGGACAAAGCTTAATTATTATGCAAAGAAGGAAAGTATTAAGTCATTACAGTCATTGGTTTTTCAATATATTCAGGTTCAGATAGCAGTTTGTTCATCCACAGAAACATGTTTTAGTTAAAATTAGGAAAATAATGAAGAAAACCGATTTTTTTTCTTTCCAATTCGTAATCCATTTTTTTTCAAAATCGGAGGGTGGAGCCTATCCAAAATTTTACCACAAATGGATATTACCTAAGTACGTTAAACTTGTGTGTGTCGAATTAATTTTCAATTTTATGAGAATATTTATCCTATATTAAGCTTTTGAAAATATAGAAAATTACCGGGTTTGGCTTGACCTACATTTCTTATTCGGTTCAAAACTTGAAAGATGCATTTTTAAGACCTGAAAATATACATATTCAACTGATATTCTATCATTTAATTTAAGGACTACCTTTATCATTTGCAATAGTATCTCCAGATTATTTTTAGTCCAATTTCATGTTTTCTTGTTATATTTCATATACAAGATAACAAATATTAATTTAAATTTTCCGTATTAGTTATGTGATATATGCATTATTTTGTTTCAACATTTTAATCTCAAGTGATAAAATAGAACTAATACTAATAAATCAACTTTTTATGATCATCCTGAAAATGCACTTTTCAAATAAGGATTTTTTTTAAAAAGTATAGATTTTTGCTCTGAAAGTTCTTTTGTGGATATTTTCCGATATGATAAACAATGTATTAATTTCTGTTCTCTTTTCTGAAGCTAATATATGTACTACAGCATTATAAGGCGTTTTGCTGCCCTTTATGAAAACCTACCTATAGGCTGATGTTTCAGGCATTTATATACTTCCCATCCATGTGGGCATATGAATTCATGTTCCGCTTTCTTAACGTCACCTGGATTTTGCTTACTACAATTATTCTATTATAATACCATATTTCTACGGCATTGCCGACTAAAATATCTGCCCCCTGCCGACCGGCGCGGCGGAATAGCTAGACGACGGACCAGTAAAGGCACGCCATCAACGGTCTGACAAGTCTATTATCGGCAAATCTTGAATGCAGTACCGTTAAAGTAAGCTTCATTATGCTTCAGAAAAATTTCAGAATGTTCTCTCTAAAATATTATTCCTTATATCTGTGCTGCGAAGAGTGGAACTACATGAATGGATCCGGAGAGCATAGAATCATGAAAATACAGCTATGGACAGTGAAAACTATGAAATTTTAAAAGAAATGTTTTGGGATGTGGCGTCAAACCATATACATATGAATATGAAAATACCCTTTATTTCTTTCAACCAATGGAATCATTGAACTTTCTTCCGGGTTGTCAAATTAATCAAAAATATTCAGTAACTATCCCTAATATCTGATAACGTTTTCTCATTAATGTATTTTTCACAAATGTAAATTTCTTTCAAAAGTAGCAATTCGGTTGAGGAGTCCAAACAGGGATACTAATTACTCGGATTTTTTACTGATGCTCGAAATTGAAAATTGAGCTCATGGAAGGATTTTGGTTTCTTATACGGATTGTTTTCTCAAAGTCGAGTCATTAATCAACTGTTATAGGTGATCCATGATAATGATTAAGCAATTTTCGCAACCTTTTTTTTTTCTAGACGCGTTTCGCTCACACTGTAGCTTCATCAGTTATAGGTGATACATATTTAGTAATTATATCAACTTTTTTCGGCAAAATCTAGAAATAAATGGCAACTTTGAATTGAATCCAACAAAATTACAGAGAGCTGTAACAGTTTTCTTGATATGCATTATATCATCACCATTGATGATCTAAATTAGTTTTATCAGATCATCTCTGGACGGCGCCAAATTCACCCAAGACGTACTACTTGCAATTATGAACACTGAAATAAACGAAAATCATTTCTTCTCATTCAGTTTGTTCAACAAACATCCGTAGACGACTTTTTGAATTTGTGATCCAACACCAGAGAGCGTTGTTTCTACCCGACAAGGTAACATCAGTGGTTCTACGCTAAACCACTCAACTGTTTTGAAAATGACAGACCTGAAAGTAAAGGTGATGACATTTCACCTTAGGTTGCCTCATTTATCGTTAATATTCGAGGATTAAGTGTTCTGTGGATCCCATAGATTGTCTGTGGCACCTAGTCGCCCAGATAGTTAGTAAACGTGCTATCAAATGTAGTTGAGGAATAAAAGCTCGACTAGCTGGACTTGCTGAATTCTAAATTTTTGTCCGTTTCACAATATTTCTTTATCAGTGCAGTGTGTTCGTGGGGTTAGGTGAGGTAGTGAGTGGTTTTGCAAACTGATTTTTGAATACTTTTTCTAGAGATCAATTACCATAACACCAAACTGATATTTTTGCACTCGACGAGTGTTTCGCTAACAAGATTAGCATCTTCAGGAGAAGCAAATTTTTTGTTAAATGATGATTATCCCAATTGATTTTTCGGTAATTAACTAGTGGAACCACTACCTGCAAATTAATTTGTCAATAATAGATTAAAAAGTTCCTTTTCAGTGAAAGATGCAGAGTAAAACAAAGTAAGAATATCATTCGGTGGCCGATGTTGAAGTTCTTTTTTCAATAAAATCGTGGTTCAACCTATCACCACCGATGAGGCTATCTAGGGTTGGATTGCAAATTTTTTTGGGTACTGGTTTAAGCTTCTTAGATGAACTTCTCATAACTCATAACTGTCAGTGGACATATCACCTACAAGTATATTATATAATTATAAATTAATAAAAACGTGTAGCCCTATATGACCTTCCATTTCTCTTGATATTTTTCTGTTGGTTGATTTGAATAATTCATAAAGATTCATTCATATAGAGGAGGAAAGAAATTATAAGATGATGCAAATATTGGAATAATTTCCTGAAATCGATGGCAGGAGCCTCCTGAATATTGTTCGAACAGTTCAGCAGAGGGTACAAAAATATGAAATGGGTGGCAATCTTCAAGCATCAACTGAAAATAAAATAACAATTTTGTCAAATATTAAAATTGTTCATATTCTATTCATCCCTGAGTCCAAACATATTCCCAAATATTTGGAAAGCTTTATCTTTCACAAGAAGTATCCACACATGACATTCTTTCATATTTCACTCATTTTCGGAATAATGGTGTCAAGAAACAAGAAAAATATCTAAAGACAAAAGTCAATATATTCTTCGAAGACAACATACACTGTGAGTCACATAGAACTTCTACAAAAACTTTGAGATGAAAGAATCTAGCTAGAAAAACTGTTTATTATAAAAGTTCAAAATAGTTCTTATGCAGATTATGTGAAACATGTTCTTCCTTACGAATCAGTAGAGAGTTGTACTGATAATTTTAAGAAGAAAAATGGATGAGATAATTTAGGAAACACTTGCTACATGAATCGCATTTTACAGGTGTTGTTCATGACAAAAAATTTCAAGAACGAGGTTTTAATGATGAATGAGAACGAGAATGTTTCCTACTTAATCACCAAACTCAAACACGTGTTCATGCAGCTGCAGTATCGTAAGAATGTATCATCTTTTGCTTCAACCGATTTTCTGGAGTCTTTGAAATCCACTAGATACTCGTTAGGACAACAAGAGGATTGTTCCGAATTCTTGGGGTTCTCATTGAATACTCTTCGTGGGCAAAACAATAGCAGAATCAATACGTCTGACCTCTCTGGATTGAATGATTCCGTACAGTCTACCTCGTCTTGTGTTTGTAAATTTTTCATGGAAAAATACTCACTTGTTTACTCTATAGCAAATGTCCAAGAGGTAGCAAGAACGTATGTGAATTTCTAGATATTCATCTAGCGTTTCCTAATATTTCTAATAACCAGTCCGTGCAAAGCTTACCGTTAAATCATCTGAAAATGGAATTTTTAACTGGTGATGATCGATTGTATTGCCAAACATGCACTAAATTAACAGACTGTTATAAGGAAACGAGTACCAGCATCAGTCAATCTAATAATAACACTGATGATCTTCAAACAAGTCTCAGCCTCTGACGGAAGCACCAAACTCTGTCAAAGGTTCGAAATAGATGAACATTTCAATCTAGCAGACCACTATCATAATCTTCATGCAGTCATTGTTTACTCTGGTTCTGGCGTTGAATTTGTTCATGATTATGCCTTGGTCGAAGACGAAATGGACTGGTTTAAGTTTGACGATAATCGTGTCATGAAGTGTTCTGGCGATGTATTGAATTTATTGGAGTCTCTGGAGATACCCTTCATTTTTATGAGAGAGAGGACATTTTCAGAGCAAGATCTTCAGATGATGTAGTGCTGCAGGTTTTTCCGGGTTTTCCTGCAGCTGAAAAAGCAAATGCGCCACTGGAATCAATGAAGTCGCCCCGGAGCGCCAATTCATTTTTATAGT
>WOGP01002245.1:0-17126 GCA_015342065.1 Leptinotarsa undecemlineata
ATCTGTCGAAGTTTGTGCTGATACTTGCCGCGGAGAGAGTTCTTCACTGCTGTTACCTCTTGTGAGTGGCGTTGTTCCACCCCGAGATAAGTATACTTCTCTGCAGAATCCAGATGGTGTAGGCCCCGCATCGTCCTGTTTTGAAGTGGACCATTGCACATCCCGAATTTCATACCGATAGCATGCGTGTACTCTTCCACCACCCTCTCCAAAGGCATAGCGTTTAAGATCATTCATATAAAATAAATGGGTGAACTTGATCCTCTGGTTTCCGGAGGTGCCACAGTTAAATCCTCGAGTATTTTTGAGTGCAACTGATAATGGCAATAGTGAGATGCAGAAGAGAATGAGACTGAGGGAATCGCCCTGAAATACACCCCTTCTGAAAGTGGCCCACCCTGATTGGACTCTGGCTTGACCAGATGTTATGGTGAAGCGAGTTCGCCAAAGTGGTGTCAGTTGTTCAATGCATCTCACTATTTTGTCGGGTACCGCAATCAATCTAAGCAAATGCAGGATGGTCTCATGCGATACTGTATCAAATGCCTTACGGTAATCGATCCAGGCCATAGACTGGTTACGCTTATATTGTATCGAGTCCTGTTTTACACATCTATCGATTGACAGGTTCACTTTAAATCTAGAGACTCCTATCTTCGACCCTCTCTGCTCATATATCCGTTCGAACATTCGGTCAACTGCGTTGAGGATTCGTGTATTTAAGATGCTTGTAAACATTTATAACACGAATTCAAGCATGTTATCGGTTTGTAATTCTCAGAAATCGCCAAATCTCCTCTTTGGCAATAAGAACGGTCCGTTCCTCGACAAACCTATCCGGAATTCGCTGCTCCAGCCATGACTTCAAAACTCTGACCAGGTGGTGGTGGGTACTTGTTAGTTTTTTTCACCAATAAGTGTTCAGTCCATCTGGGCCTGGAGCAGCAGAATTCTTGGAACCCACGAGGGCTCTTCGAACGTCATCCGGGTTTTTTGGGTTGCGCATTTCATTGAGCTCAGGCTGTCGAAGCTCTCTGTTGAAAGCTTCGAACTGTGCTAGGGCTGGAGTGTCTAAGTTGAGTGGCTGCGGGTGTTCATAGATATCCTTCCAGAAGGATTCCACCTGATCAGCGGTCAGCGGATTATCCACAACATATGGAGGTTCTTGGAATAAGCAAGAAGGTTACTAGCGGAACTCCGTCACACATTTGATACGAGACGCGTGTTGTCTCGCCAACGTGATCTTAACCTTCATTTTATGTACACGCCGTTCAATCTCTCGAATGGCAAGGCCGAGATTTCATCTTTCCGATTCGGAAACCGATTGGACAACGCTATACACGGCGGTGTTGATTTGCCAGATGTCAGCTTCTTCTGTTAGAACACTATGAACCTCCGCATCCAAACAAGCCAGTTCTTGTGGCTTCAGGGGCCTAATTCTTTGGAGCGCCCTGCGTGTTCTGATCGTTTCATGATGAGAGTGGCATTATGCGAGTCTCCTCTCCAGCCGTGCCAAAGGGTGGTTGAACTATAACTTCTACCACTTCGTTAGAAGGCTGGGAAGGAACTATATAGCCCTGCCACCGAAGATAGGATACGTAATCCCTAAGATTTTAAGCGGAAAAAGCGGCATGCTCCGGATGTGTTTCACAACACAGAGCATGCACTTTCGCCATACACCCTCTTTGTGCCGGCTCACTCCTCTGGTAGCAATGCATAAGCTCAGCTCATGCGTCTACTCAAAGCGTCCGTTGTCATTGCCAAGGTTGTCATCGGTAGGCAAATCATCGTTATGAGCCTCTGACTCCTCCGAGCGGGTCGATTGTGCGGGACCCTTCTTTGATTGCTAGGAACCAAGTGTTGGGTCCACCGGGTGGTTAGCCCAGTGGACCCATAGCCGGCACCAGAGGGAGAATAGTGTTCTATTTCCCGGGTGCGCCTGGGCTGCCGGTCCGGTTTTGCACCAGTTGCTCGGTAAGTGTTGGCGCAACTCACAATAGCCATAGGTCAATGGTGTTAGCGGCCATCCCTGCTTATTACTATTATTATCACCAAAAAAAAATCAATTAATTTATGCAAATCAATAATTATTCAACCTAACCGAACAGCTACTGTTGAAATGTTTCACACTATCTTATATATGTATGAGACTGTAAATGTTTTAAATTCATATTGTAATATACTCATTATGTTTTACACTGTGTACTAGTTTGTAAAAAAATCCATAACGAGACAAGTGGACAATTATCATTATATTTTTATCATTATTATTTTCAGTGTAGCAGCGAAATCAAGTTGAATTTGTTGAGTAAAAACGTTACACTATTTTATTTAAGTATCACTTCATATTAAGATTTTACTGATTAGTTTACAATACCACAACATCTGTTTTGCTTCACAATAGCTTTCTCAAACATTTTCATACGTATAGAAAAATCTAGATGTCATTCGAATACGCTATATATTTTCTGCATGTAACGGCCAATTCTATCATATACACAGTTTTTCATCATAGTTTTGTCTTCGTTCTTCATGTTTCTCACATTTCTTATTCAATGATGGAAAAAAAGAAAACCAAACAGCTTTCTTCCTCATTAACACTTGGTTGTGCACTGTTATGGTTCAATATTTGGAATTTTGTTATGTAATCAATAATTTTCAGCAAATAAAAAAAACTCTGAAAGTTGAAGGTTTATCAAATTTCAGAAAAAGTTCACATTTCAGTCTTCCAAAATATGTTCATAGACTGAAAATTCACAAAATGAATTAAATATTCAAAGTACCTGATATTTGAACATCATTTTTTGAAATTGAAATGAAATGAAATGGTACTATCAATTCACCTCATAATTTGATGAAGCTCGCGTACAGAAAATGAAAACTAAAAACAACGGAACAAATAATTCTCGTTCGTCTGGCATAATCCACAAATGGCGGAAATAAAATAAAGCGAGATTAAAAGAGCG
Organism: Leptinotarsa undecemlineata; assembly: GCA_015342065.1. Classification (NCBI taxonomy): domain Eukaryota; kingdom Metazoa; phylum Arthropoda; class Insecta; order Coleoptera; family Chrysomelidae; genus Leptinotarsa; species Leptinotarsa undecemlineata. The sequence goes on from WOGP01002245.1 coordinate 2,967, forward strand.
CACTGTAGAACAGCTTAGGCATTAAAATTGTTCAATCGATTGGGAATTGAACGCAAAAAATCTCCTGCAAAATTGTGGATCCAAATCGACTACGAACGTATATATATAAAGGGATTTGCCAATAGCATGTTACAAACTATCTACTAATAATCCCTCCATTAAGCATTTGTTTGTTGGCAATTATCACTCTTTTTATTTGGCCATTTCACTATTTCGAGATGCTCATTGCAATGGAATACGACATGCAAATTAATGGCTATTTTGTTGCTGCGAAACAACTGAAAAAAGTTCGTTTCTCCCAAAATAGAATGAGCAAGGAAAACAATTCGATGAAACCGACTCAAATCAGGCAAGTCTCATTTTGAGTTTGAATGCAGAATATTTAATATTTTTTGCTCCACCACTTTTGTGAAAGCAAAATATATCGAACTTTTGAAAAATTGTTTCGGATTGAAACTGTTCATCGAGTGGAAAATTTACGATATTGATTCAAATACAAACTGACGGAGTAGGAAGCCAAGAAGCTTTCTCACAAAAAAGTGACCTCTACAAAATTATTTCTTTTTCATTTTCCTTATCCTTCTTTTTTATTGATTTTTTGTCCCATTTGGATACAAGGAAATGCTGTCTCACCAAAACAATGGTTCGTGTCACAGTTCAATGAAAACGTTGGCCATATTGCCTGATTACCCTTCAACTTGCTTCCGTATCCACCGTATTCTCCAGATTTGTCCCCCAGAAACGCTTTTATGTTCTCAGGTCTCGCTGAAAAGAAATTCAGCGCCGATGAATAATCAATCTTCGAAATTGAGGCGAATTTTGAGGCTGAAGACAAATCATACTGTTAAAATTGTATCAAAAAATTGTATGACCTCTACGTTTTTATACTGTTTTTGAGTTTATAACCTTTCATAAGGTACACAATGCCTTGCCTACTTCTCAAACTTGTATATTGCACATGAACATACTCATACTTATATACTTTCTTCTTTGTAATATCTATATTATTTTTTTTTGTTATCTCCTAGTGATATCTTTGTAAATATTGTCTATTCTATAAATTATTCAAGAACTCAAAATACTTTCGACCATGCACTAGGGAAACCTTCTTCTGGGCGGTTCGTATTTATTCACCACCATTTACTGTTAACAATAGTTCTATATACTCGACTTGTATATTTGGTGAATAAATTGTATTATAATTGTTCCATTATTACAATCTGATAAAATATGAGCTGTATCATTGGAGAATTTTCTGAAGTGTAGTGTAGAGCAAACTGGAAGGTTCACTCCGAAAAGTTACTGCGTAATATGAACCACTGAAAAGTCCAATTGGTCAGTAACTTGTATTCAATGATTTTGTCGAATTGGTCGCGGTGGTAGTGCGCCCGAACTACTATCGGAAGGCCGTGGGTTCGATTCCCGTCTCGACCAGAAATTTTCCTAGAAAGAATGTATCTGGTTGAAGCTGAATCTGTAACTGTGTCAGGAATCACACGTTAAAAGGTGAGACCTCGGTAGTCCTCAGCTTGCACAAGTTTCTCAACTTCTGACAGTTGTCGTTCGTATGGAAGCAACAGCTGATTAATGGCAAATCAAATATTTTCTAGACAAATTTTGCTTACAAATTGAAAAACGAAAAATCAATTGAAAAAATTTAATATTGATACTTGAGCTTTCTCAAGCGGTCGAAAGAATGGAATGTCCAGATTTCACACACAACAGTCAACATGAACATACATACTGGTTGTTTTTTGAGAATTCAGTTCAGTTCTGTTTTCAACCTCTCTTGTTGTCTGCTAAAAGAATATTTACGGATTTTTTGGGTTTTCTGATATTTGAAGGAGTTACTCTGGTGATGACTTTTGTTCCATCCCAGATGGTTTCAGAATATGTTCCACTAACTCCGATCGTGCCATCTATCCTCTTTTACATATGCTCGTATTCACGATGTTCATTTTTTGTCACATCAGGTCTTTAGGTTTCACTAATACAACGTCTCAATTTCTCAGAAAAACCGGGAGCATAAGGTCTGATGTTAGTTTTGAATTATGTTTTCATTCAAGGATGAAATATTTGCGTTGAAATAAGCTTCACCTCGTGACAGTGTCTCACCTGACATTCTATTGATCTCTTTTAAATTCCTGCTTCTGATCAAAAAAGTTCAATCGTCTGCATACATAAATACATCTGCGATATCTAAGAAGGTAGGCAAATCATTAATATAGACTATAAACATCAGTGGCCCCAGGACTAAACCCCTAAACCCTGAGGCACACCTTGTTTGAATTGTATGGTCTTGGAGGTCACATTATTGACGGATACGTATTGTTGTCTGTCCGTAATGAATGTTTTGAAGAGTTGAAGAGCTGGTCCACGTATCCCATATTTATGAAGCTTTTCTAATAGGATGCCATGTGAAACACTGTCGAAGGCTTTCGACAAGTCGCATATGATTGCACGAGTATGTATCCCTACGTTTAGATTTTTTGCTATTGAGTTAACTATCTCAGTGACAGCTTGTGAAGTTGATCACAGCGACCGAAATCCATATTGGTGGTCATCGGGTTGTTTTCCGTTCTCCAAAAAGCTCATTATTCTATGTGTGATAATTACGTCAATTATTTTTGATATTATTGAGGTAAATGTAATATATCTATAATCATCACAGTTATTTATATCACCTTCTCTCATAATTGGGGTTGCTCTACAATGTTTCAGAGGTGATGGAAATTTTCCCTTTTCCATGCATGTATTAACTAGGTGTGCGAGTGGTGTGGGGTAGAATTTCCGGTATGAGTTTAATTATTTTGGAGCTTATGTTATATGCATCCGTAGTTGAACTATTTTGAATGTTTTTATAACACTTTTTATTTCTTTTTCATTTGTGGCATTCAGGAATTCTGAATCTTTCACAGTTATTTTTACGAGATCATCACCAGATTCATCAATGAGAGGTATTTTTTCAATAATGTTATCAATCATTGTGGAGCTGAATTCACAGAAATCATCTGCAGTAAGGCAGTTATCGTGGTTGTTACTTTTACCTGACTTACCCTGTATTCCATTTACGATGTTCCAAACAGTTTTTGCGGGGTTCTTATTGTTTGTGATAACGTTACCGTCATCGCTGCTACCGATCACCCTCAATAAACATAAATGAATTCAACCAAATTTAAATGAGATATTTCGAAACTATTCAACAAGAACAATATGGTTATCATCTATTCAAAGGTGATATAAATATAAATCTGTTAGAGATGATAACACAACCGAATATCTCAGTATATTGCACGAACTTAGGTTCATATCCAGTAATAATGATATCACAAGAATATATAATAACCAGATATCATGCTTTGATCATAGTTTTATCAAGAATGAATGGAATATACTTGACATGAAAGTAATGATTTTTCTGAAAAGCAATATCACCGATCACTTCACAACTATATCCAAATACTGCTATTAACATAATAACATAAAATTTGCACCATGGTTAACGAATACCGTATTGAAATCCATTAACACTAAAAACGAATTATTTGTGGAACTAAACACCAAACCCACATAACGAACAATTGAAACACTATTATGAAAATTATAAAAATAAACTCAGCAATTTATTGAATAGAGCTAAGCGCGACTACTACCTAGAAGAAATCAAAAGTAACTCAGACAATTCAAAAAAACTCTGGAATACAGTGCAGAACATTTCGGTGAAAACCAATCGGAAAAACTAATACAGAGTATAAAAAATGACAAAGGTGAATTATTGAATGGAAAGAGGGAAATTGCAAACGAATTCAATAACGGATTCATTGAAACTGGTAAAAAACTGGTAGAACAAATTATGAGGAACCCAAATTTCTAAACAAACACAACACGACTTATAAATTCTATATGTATCCGTCCTACCGATACGACTGATGTAAAGAATCTTATCAATGAACTGCAATATAAAAAATCCGTAGGGGAAAATCAAATACGAGCATAAACACTGAAACAAATCGCAGGCAATATCGTTATTCCTCTCACTCATATCTTGAATCAATGTCTAGATAAGGTAATATGGCCAACTTCTCCCAAAAAATCAGTTGTCATCCCAATACCCAAAAGTGGGGACAAAAACATCTTCACCAATTATGGACCCATTTCACTGATAACGAGAAATTACTGAAAATCAGACTCTTATCTTTTATAAATGAATTCAAACGTATTTCTTGTAGACAATTTGGCTTTACAGAACAAATTTCCACGGTAGATGATATCCTATACATCACAGAGAAAATACACCAAGCTCTGAAAATAGTAACTCCACGTCTATGCTCATTCAGTCATTTAAAAAAAGCATTTCATACTGTCAGTAGAAAGCTACTCCTAGAAACACTTGAAAAAATAGGAATAAGTGGTAATTGTTATAAGCTCATGGAAAGCTATTTGAGTAAAAGGATACAGAAAGTGAAAATTGGTCTTGTCTGTGTCTTGTGGTAAGGAATACCGCAAGGCATCTGGCATCCCTCCTATTCGCCACCTAGAAATAAATATAGATGTAAAAATATTGAAATTGGATACTACAACTTTAACAAAATCCTTAGGAATATATCTGGACATACGTCTTAAATGGGATTATCATATAGAATATGTGACCAAAAAACTCCAAACCATTTTATATAAATTCAAATATTTGAACACTTACTTACCCATAGAAGAAATGAAAGTAATATACTCCTCTCCCGTAGAAAGTCATATTCGATATGGTATTGAAGCCTGGGGTGGTGTGCTTGAAACCCATCTCAATCGATTAGAAATGATACAGAGACGGTTCTTAAAATTAATGCTACAGAAAAGCTTTAGATACCACTCTGATAGCCTTTAGAAAGAAAGAAAAATCATGGATATAAGGCAATTATTTTACCTTTGAGTGAATATGAAATGCCACTTTCAAAAACATAAAGCTGATATTCCTAACCATGAATACAATACTCGAAACCGTAACAAACATATCCTATTGCATGCTATAAAATCTAAAACTCAATGAGCATACTCTTATATTTCAATAAAAATTTATAAACCCTGCCAGAAGAAATAAAAAAATGTTAAAGTAAACAAAACTTCAAGAAAAAGTTAAAGAAATATATAAATGGAAATTAAAGGAAAATGTTCTCCCAACTGTTTGAACCCTAATGGAATACAACCATTGTATGTCATTGAACTTTTTTGTATTAATTGAATTGTGTATTCTTTATAGAATTTTAGCTGACTTTATATATTAGTTTTAGGGTTGTATACTTTTAAAATTTTACCATTTCATCATTTTTATATATATATATTTTTCCTTTTTTATTGTCTATTTATCTGTTAATTTTAAGGAAATAAGTTTTTTGGCACTTATCCTTAATAATCTAACGATTTCAATCTGACGCAAACTCGCGGCCATTATTATAATGTGCAATATAATATAATATATGGTTCATCTTTATGTTTTAGACGTGCTGTCTCATAATCTGACGATTATCTAGAAGGAATCGCTTAATCTGACAAAAACAATATTTTTTCAAATGTTTCACCTAATTGATTGAACCTGATTGATTGAAAAGCTCAGGAAATAGCATGCAAATAAATACGTTTATGGTATTTAAGTAGAATACTTGTATTTATAAGAAAATAATTTTTATAATCAATTGATCAATTAATGAAGAAAAGAGAAATGAAACTTGCTATGTTTTAACCACTTTTATTTCTAACTAACAGTACTGCAGTTTCGTCCTATAAGGACATTTTCAAATTTATATATTGTATAATTGTATTGTATAAGTTTGAAAATGCCCTTATAGGACGAAACTGCAGTAACGTTAGTTAGAAATAAAAGTGGTAAAAATATACAAAGTTTAATTTCCCTTTTCTTCATTATGATTTCCTATCACGTAGTAACGGCTACATGCATCAATTAATTGATTAATTAATCATTAATCATTCACAATAATCATTAACTAATAATCATTCATTCATAATCATTAATCATCATCTGCATCACGAACGAGTCTCTATGATCAGCTGTGATGGCGTCATGACAACAGAATTCAGAGTGGGGACGGAGTGAGAGAGTAAAGTAAAGATAGAGAAAAAGTGAAAAGAGAATAGAGAAAAAGAAACTCGGAGAGGGAAATATAGGTATGACACAGCTGCACGCATCAAACTCTATCGACAAATTTTTGTTATTCTGTCTTGCGGAAATCGTCAGATTACATATTTTTCGTTATCCTTGAATTATTGCCTTCAAAATGAAAAAATCAGATACGCTCGAGAATGTCGAAATAACGTTATTTTTTTACAACTTTGCTGCTCTTCCCTTTCTTTACGTCACTCTCAAATTGTCAGATTACTGGAATAAACACTTTTTAACAGGTAATTAACTCTCCCTACCTTAATCTGACGCGCTCAAGAATTTCTGATGATCAATTTTTTTTACTAATCTGATCCTTTATCCCTCACAGGCGGCCGGCCTTATATATGGGGCTCATATTTGGTGGAGGTATTTAACCGGGTACAAAGTATCCCCCTGTATATTAATCTGCTGAAATCCCCGCTTGGGCTCCCCTATTATTGAGGGGGCTTTCCAAATGTTCGATTCCATGTACTTCCTTGACAGAATGTAAATATACGACAACATGTACTTTCCTATTTGAATATAAAAATTGAAAGCAATGAATACAGAAACAAAATTATCACGTGACAATATCTAATTTTTGAAAAGAAATAATCGTGCAATTTACAGATAATGAAAAATTCCCCGAAATAATCTAACTCTCACAAAAACGTCCCAAACGAACTAGTGAAGAATGAAACAAAACTACCAATTGCTCTTAACGCGCTTCTTGTCGTAATGACAGAGTACGGTGTAGCTACAGTGTCATTAGGAAAGTGAGGACCGGTACAGAAAGGGTTATTACGATATTAGAGGTATAGAGGATTGACTGTGGAGTAATGATTTCACTTGTGAAAAAGAAATATTTTTCAGAAGAGAATTATTTCAATTTTATTCATTAATATACAGAATGATTCAGATTGAGTGTAGGCATTGTTATTATAATAACAATGTTGATCACAGGAATGGACAATATAGGAACGTGAACAATTTTGGAGAAAATTTTTCTCACTGCTGTTTTCAATAAAGGGCAAACAAAAAAGTTTATCCCAAAAAGTTTTCGCGTGATATAAACTACTGAAGAGGCTAATCATTCAGTAACTTGTCGTGTTCATACATTTTGCGCACAAATTGGAAAACAATCTATTTAGCTTTCTTCAGTGGACAACGTTTCGGGAAAAAATGTTTTTCTACGGATGCTATACAATGTGTTAATTCTCTCATCGCTTTTATACGTTCAAAACGAAAGATTTCTCACGCATTGAGATATATCCGCTATAACATTGAGAAATAACTTATCACTGTAATCACGATAACCCAAATCAGTCATGAATTGTAACATGTCAGGTTATTATGACACGTTCTTCATTTTAACAACGCTACGCCGATAATTCGCGTGCAATATCCAAGTAGCCCATTGTCGGTTTCCATAACAACAAAACCGAAGAACTGCATGATTATTGCTGTCAACTTATCCAACGAAAATAGTTTGATTGTTGATTGTTATAGTATAAACAGTTCAGATTTAATGAATATTGAATATAACGGAATACGAAGATTTAGAGTTGGAAAATACACCTCCAGAAATTGTTCAAAAAGCAATAGATGTTTGCAATATTTTGCTATCAAACACATCAGGAGAAAAATATGAAATTGTTATAGAAACTATATAGACTGGAAAATTTATGCCAAGGTAAGTTCTTGTTCCGAAAATACATTGTTAGTTTATTTTGAAAAATTGTCAAGAATATTGAAATCATCAAAATTATGGTCTCAGTACTCGATGCTGAAGAGTACCTCAATTATTAAAAACTGTGTTGATATATCAAAATATGTAAAACTACGTGCATTTTCAAAACGCTGATCGGAAAAATATGCTCCAAAACCGTCAAAAACATTAACTTCTGAAGAAATTCAACAATTTTTAAAAGATGCACCTAATGTTATAGAAAAATGAATGTTTGGTTTTGATTTCAAGCTGATTTAGCTTTGAAAATAGATGACATGGAAGATCTAAATTTGGCCCTTTCAATAAAATAACGCGAAACTAAACATTTCACAGGAGAATTCTACCAAATTTACAAAAAATATGTGAAGCTTCGATCATGCACAAATGAAACACCTTTTTTTTTAAATACAAAAATAGCAAATGTACGAAATAGCTTGTGGGGATAAATAAATTTGGCACCATGGCGAAAGAAATAGCGAAATTTTTGCAATTACCGAACCGTGAATTACATATTGGCCACTGTTTCAGAAGGTCATCTGCGACTATTTTAGTTAATGTAGGGGCAAATCTTTTAACTTCAAAACGCCATGGGGGGTTGGAAATCCTGCAATGTTGCTGAATCTTATATCGACAACTCCATAACTAACAAAATGAAAATTACAGAATAATGTATAGTAAAATCCATTCAGTCTCCAGTGCCATTAGAACCTGAACACAACTGCTGTAGTACGTTTCCCCATCAAACTCAACTTCGACCGCAGCTAATATTTCAATTACCGAAAACATGTTGAAACAAAACGAACTTCCAGGAATTACTTTACAAAACCTGAAATGAAATGATAGTGGAATAAAATACAAGTAAAAAAAGTTAGAAGATGCAAGGAAGTTGTTTTCAGGGGTATAATTACCGGTCCATTCATTTATAATGCCACTCTAACATATCAGAGGTATATAGAAATTTTGAGGCAAAATGCTGAACCCTTTGTTGATGAATTGCCACTAATGAAGCTTAGAAAAATAAATTTTCAATAAAACGGAGGTCTGCCTCACAACACGGCAATAGCCACCAAATTTTTGGCTGCAAATTATGGTAATAATTGGATAGCCAACCAAGGATAACCATTGGGCGGTCAGGCCAGCATATAGATCTGGTTATTTTCAATCTTCAATGATTTCAGTGATTCACTCAATTTTTTTTCATGTGTTTTCCATATAGATTTCATATCTGATTATACAATGCAAGTACAAACACGTAAGGAGTATGGTCAATCATTCACAGATATATATTTTTGATTTTAGCTTTCATTCTTGCAATTATTATATTTAGAGCACTAAAAATGTTAGGTTTTACTCTTAGATCTGTAAAAAAATTATCTCTCTCTCTTCATTAAAAATAATATATTGTTAGATCAAAAACTCTACAATTTGTCCTTCACATGACGTGGATATTGATATGCTTGAAAGTGTTCAAAACAAGTTTTTAGGTATTCTGCATACAAACTGGGATATCATATTGGTGAATATAACTATAAAAATATATTGGACATCCTCAACTTGAATACTACGGCTCATAGAAGATTAGAATCAGATCTTACACTGATTGCAAAAGTAATCAATGGTAGCATCAATTCCCTGGAACTTGTTGAACAAGTAATACGTAAATCTTTAAAGAACCCTTTCACCATACTATGGCCAAAATTAGTCTACGTGTAGCATTTTGAGACTTACAAATACTTACAAAGTAGACTCAGCACTTTTCATTTCTTTTTTGGAATCCTTTAAAAAGACTGTGGAAAAATGTTTGTCATCTAGCTGACAGTTATAGTACATATGTGTGAATTTGTGGATTATTTTGTGAATTAATGAATGAATTCAATGCTCTTTCCAAAATTTATAAAAACTTCCATGTGTTTCTTTTACCCACTCATTTTTCTGTTGAGTTCATTGTGGTATGAAGTTCTATACTTTTTTCCTCTGAAAATAGACTATTTTAAAAAACTGTTTGATATTTATTCAGACTCTTTATGCGTATCATTAGACAAAGAAACTGAATCATAGCAGAAATATAATTATTTAATAACGGTCCGACTTCACTAGCTAACTATACATTGGCCCACCCGGATTGAATCGAGTTCACATGTTTGATGTTGTTATTATTTTTTGTACAGGCTGAACAGTCCACAATATATTCCGAAGTTATTCCACCTCTGACTACAATATTCATCGTTTCATTTCAGAGTTGAAATGTTTCAGAAATTTTGTCTGAACCCTCTCAAAACTCACTTCATGGAATCTATACAAAAAATGACTCAGTTTGTGGAATTTTTACAATTTGTAGCTAAAATGCCATAAAATCTAAGAGCATCAGATATATTTCATGAAATGTCTTCTATAAACCACATACCACTGTCGAGTTGTTGTCGAGTTAGAGTGATTTATAGTAACTCTTTGGAAATTTTTTAATTTATCAATGTCGATACACTATACAAAGTTTCAAATGTTTTTCTTGGAATTGAGGGGTCTTGAAGGGAATGATTAGCATATATTGAGGTGACTTTTCTATTCTGTAAATCGATCCTGTGTTATTTCAAGAGTGCTTTTAACGTTTTTCTAGTTTGACTTATGTGAAACATTGGACGTAATCTCCAGGACAATTTATAAATATCGATCTGTTCGACCCCAAACCCTTATCTTCATTATTTTCAATATACATGCTTGACTTATCATTAGGAAATTCTCTTCTCTTAGAATCGAATGAATTTGTTCGACTTGACTGTGCAGTGTTTTAAGACGGATATCACAACCATTGTGAACATTTACACTAACCATATGCCAAATCAATGCAAATCTATGTCTGTACCGAATTCCTACAATTTCAACTTTCCTTGAGAATCAATGGATGCATAGATATCTTTGAAAGGACTTTACATTTGAAAATTTTTTGGCCAGATTTCCCCGAATCCATTAATTTTTCAACAATTCCAACAATTTTCAATGTCGTCGATGACTTGCCTATCTAGAAATAATTTCAGTTTTTACAGCGATAAATGTGTCAGTCTCCGAATAATTTTAGACTTTTCCTTGATTTTGGTGGTCCACATTAATCCACAGGTTTTGTGTTTTTGCCAAATTTCAACAGGTTTTCCTCGACGCTATTCACTGAGATCTTTGAACGATTGCAAGCATGATCCTTGTAGTCGTCATTGATTTTAGCTTGCCACGCATACTTGGCGGGTATTTTTAGAAACTTATATTTAACCTAATTAATAGATAAATATTTTTTTGAACCTAAATACTTCGAAAGCTCCACTTGGATCATACTTTTGTCAGGTATTAGAAGGATGTTGAGAAATTATAATTTCCTGTTGCGTGGTACAATGTGATTCATGCTATTTGAATAGAAAGTACACAGGGTGTTACACAAAATATCGACCAGTTGGTATTCCTGATATGATTAATATTGTTATTTATTATACAGGGTGTCCTAGGATTGATTTTCCAGGAGGTGTTCTGGACTGAAAATTATTGACAATATTCTCAGTTTTTGAACAAGAAAATTAGCCTCGAAGCAGAAAACATTCTCTATTAAGGTAATGTACCATTTTTATTTGTGATAAGTTGAAACGTATCCAGGAAAAGTTGTTCAGGATAAAAAAAACATGGCTCAACTCTATACGGTGAGTCATTACAGTAGTTAACAATAAAAAAGAGGGAAAGTGATAGAACTTATACAATAGAATACTTATGTATGAGAAAGCAAACTCTGCGATGATTTGTCATACAGATATTGAATCCTGCTATTTGATTGGTTCTATGAAACCATCGATAAAAGCCATTATTATCATTGTAAATAGTATTAATAATAATAAATCTTTATTTTTCAGTTGAAAAGCATAAATGTATACATTCCAGCAGTAACTGACAAACACGTCATAATTAATATAGAAATGAATTTAAATGATATGACACAGTCATAAGTTACTAATATAAAAGAAGTAAAATATATAATTATATAGAAATATAAAAAATTCATAGGACCTACTGACTCAATTAAAAAAGACATAACACGAACATATTAGAAAATGGTTAAAAGTGTCATAGTATGAATGACAACTGTCAGTTGAAAAACAACAGCACAAATATAACATTTGAATTGTCAATAAGAAAACATTTTCATAAAACCTAGTATTGTCATAAATTCGCTAATACTGTAACAGTTCTTCTCAATAAGAAATGCTTTAAGTCTGGATTTAAAAATATTAATATTTGGAGATGTTTAAATAGACATCGAGGTGATTAAAAACTTTGCATCATTATACGGGGATTGCACGAACCGCACAAAATATATGGTCTTCCAACAGGACTTCCGAACTTTGACAATTATCCATTATCAGTGGTTGGAGCTACATCTGTCAAATTAGTTGTCACTCCTTCAGTCTGTTTAGCGAAATCACATGGACGGATGTAGCATTGAACAACACGAGCGAATAATAAAAGGGTTTTATCAAAATGGGTCCTATCCATAATCGTCCTATTCCCAATGTGGTGGATAAATTTCAGTCAACTGGTTCAGTAAACGATTAACCAACACCAGTACGTCGACTAAACGCAACATCTGCGGAATACATCGTCGCTGTCTGTGAGGGTGTGCAGGAGAATCCAAGGCAGTCGATATCGCTTCGCCAGTAAAGACCTATATAAGGACCACTAGTGATTCGTTTGAATAACATAATGTTTTATGGGACGAATATCCGGATAAGGAGTATTTAAAAACAGGTAAGATTTTAAACACAAGTTGTGAATAAGACTTGACCCGTTACTTAATGAAAATAATTATATTTGATGATCATCAAACAGTTTTCACAAAAACAATTTTCACAATTATTATCACACAAGTTTCGACTTCTGAGAGTTGTGCGTTCGTAGGGGTGCGATAACTGATTAACGGAAAAACATATTATGAACATATTTTTTTCAAATATTATCACCACTATATCGTGAACAAAGCCCTGAAAAATATCTCTTCCACGTTCTTACGCAGTAGAATTCTGTAAACGATTGATTTCAGCTGGATGAACAACAAGAAGACCATCCTCTCAAAGGCAGCTTGCATTTCGTTCAATTTTCATCGTGGTATTAGCCTGGGGAGTATTTGTTTTTCGGAAGGAATTTATTGGATTTTTCTGTGTAGAAACTTGGGGAGTGGTGAATGTTTCGAAATTTCATCGCTTCGATATAGTCATCAGACTGAATTCGAGTCCTTCGCATTATTTACGACAAGAGTTTTTCAGATACATCTGTGGCGATACACAAATCATTGAAGTATGCTACAAAGTGACACCGCAAATGTCCAAAATGTGAAACAATTGCAAGCGAGAGGTTTTGTGATCCAACTACTTGACCAAATAGTGTTTTGCTGGGGAAGAAATCAAAACTTTTTGTAGATGAACAATTCAATTTTTGCCAGTGTTTCAGACTTTATTGAATCCATCCTCGAACAATTGTTTAAAGATAACCTGTATTGTTGTATGGAGGTTGACCGACACTTACAGCGGTTGTTTCATTAATACATTGAGGGTCAAAAAGTATTTAACGAAATTAATATTTAAGCCGGGCTCATTTCAAGAGTTTCGCAATAAATAGCGATATGAACTGAACATTACATATGTAACCTTCACGCTGTTAGAAAAAAAAAAGTTGTGCTACCTTTGGTAGAGGAGTAACTTTCATTTTCGGTGATATTGAAAACATTGCAAATCAAGTCGCTGACTAAAATAACATTCAACTGAAATAACATTCAGCCTCCATTCGAAATCATTGAGCAGAACCAGACAACTGCATTTTAGCACAAAGGAAAAATAAGAAAAGAATATCTAAACTGGTCCTCATCATGCTGGGGTAGCAGAACACGACGACTTTCACTGTGATCGCCTTCAGTCTATTCTAAGTCGGTCGATGAACGTCCTTGAGAAAGCCAGTAAGTATTTGCGATGTTTACACAAAGTCGCATACAATTCCATTGAGATAAAGTCTGTTGTAATACTTTTTAATTGGAACTTCAACAATTTGGCGAGTCTTTTGCGACACCTTTCAATCGGTTTCATCGGATTTCTAGGGTTTATAATAATGAATCAAAAGGACAATTTGTGGACAGGAAGTGCGATGCAGCCAATTGGAAAGATGGACAACAACTGGTTACCAAAAATGCAACTTGCTGCACCGCGCTGATGAGGCCAATAGCCAGAAACACGTGTCCGCGGTTTGCCTCCATTTTTTGAGTGTT
>WOGP01002246.1:0-17124 GCA_015342065.1 Leptinotarsa undecemlineata
AAGTGATGAATTCAAAAAAACGAGCAAGAAAACCACGTCAGTTTCCGTTTGAAACAGTTTATCTCGAAAACGGTTCAAAATAGAAATAGTATTATCTAAACAAAGTTAATCTAAAATTGGATGCAGAGCTCAAAAATATTGAAATATACAGGGTGTTCCATTTGAAAAAATTGAGTTCCACTTATTTTTTCATGAGATCAAAGTTTCTTTATTTTTTGAAGACCCTGTATGAGGCAAATGAAAATATGACTCGGAGTGAAGTTCCTCATAGTATCACTCCACTCCATTTCAAATTTGATCGTTTTAGTGCAAGAGTGTTCAAGATTATCAGCATTTATGGCAGCATGTTTGGTAAAAAAATATCGAAATTAATTTATATTTTCTAAACGGTAATAGATAGGTATAGGGAAATAGTATAAGAATTTGTTGACAAAGTGATAATGAATCATAATATGATATTATATATGGGGTGTTCCATTTGAAAAATCCGCCGCTTCGTCTGAAATATTTTAGGCGTGTAGGTCATATTGATTTATGCATACTGTGAAATTTTCAGGTTGATCCATTGAATAGTTTGTTTGAAACGGCTAATTAACGCTCATCATGAAAAGCCCTGTATAGGGTACAAATAATGTTGAAATACTCAAACACATAAAAAATTTATTAGAGACATCATACAATAAAAATATCAAAAAAGTTTTAAATGTTCAAATGCAGTATACCATACTTTGTTTAAAAGAAAATACAGTTGATAAAATAAATTAGAGAAAGCGATCCTCATAGAACTCTTCTAAACTATAATAGGGTCTACCACATAATAAGTCTTCTACTGATTTTCGAAATACAGCTATCCTTTAAAATTTTAATATGGTCAGGTAAATGATTAAACATCTTGACCCCATTATAATATATAGAGTGTTTGACTAGAGTAGAGGCTGGTGTGGGTAATCTTAGGTCGTTAGATTGACGAAGGGCATAATAAATGGAATAACCGCTAAATATCAATTACACATACTGTTTCTAAAATAAAGGTTCCAAAAACTGTCCAGATTTTACGTAATTGAAAAAGTTGTTTGCAGCAGTCTCGACTTTTGGCATTACACATGAATCTTATAGCCCTTATCTGAATGATGAACACCGTCTGCATTTGAGTTTTGCAACATACTCCCCAGAAAGAAATTCCATACATCAAATGTTGAATGATGTTTTTACTTATTTTGAAATACAGTGCGCTTCAACGAAAACGTGACCCCCCTGTAAGTCAAAAACGGACGTGTAATCGGAAATTTCAAAGAACACGTCAACTTTTATTCCTAGGCTGACTAATTCTGAGATCATGTATGTTGTAGAGATTGAGGTATTACTTTATCCAAGAAAAGTTTGTGTCGAATACACTAGTCAAAAAAGTGACCTATCCATGAATCTATAATGAGTCCCTATCTCAAGTGATTTGAACCTAATCATTACGTAAAGCTGTTTCTTGAACTTGCACCTCAAAACCAAAATAAAAATATTTGTTTTCTATAAAGCGATGAGTTTTTGTAATAGTTTGACCAATTGCGTTTCCCAATTTCTTGATTCTTTGATTCTCTTCATCTGTAAACTTCCTCGATAGATGTCAAAGGAGTTTTTCATCAGGGTGAACTCAAAAGTTTGTCCTTTCTACACGTTTATAAATTTCTTCAGTACGATTTTCATATTTTTCAGATTGTGAAAGGTGAAAATACCCATAGAAAATCGATAAAAAACTCCTACAAATGTATAATAATATAATTTACAACAAAAAGGCGAACTTTAATGTACGATTACATAAACATGAATTCACTTGCCTCATGTATAGAATACCCGATTGTCAACATCTGAATGACGCTAGTTTTTTTTTTTTCACCGTAGTGTGCGCTGGTCAGGCCCTATCCCCCGATACATTCGGGAGGGCGCGCCAGCATTATCAACCAATGACCACTCCCCACACCGTGAGGTACGTGATCATTGGGTCCGAGAATAATGTGCCCTGAGCAAGCGCACCGATCCAAGAATGACAGCCTTCTGCATCTGTGCGGCTGAGATTTTTGCCCTAGTGCGGCAAGCCGGTATGATTTTGAAATTCGAGAGTAGAGAGGACATCATTCCACCAAGAACTCCAATAATCAGAACAACTATCTTGACAGAAAGATGTGGACAGAGTCTACGGAGTTCGAAGAGAAAATCTCGATATTTCTTTGCTGACGATATTCGTCTCGCCAGAAGTTGAAAAATCCACGACAAATATCGTTTTGCTCTGATGATCGAGAAGGTCCACATCAGGATAATTAGCTTGTATTAGCCTGAGACTGGAGAACAAATAGTTCCAATAAATTCGGCACTTCTCGTTCCCCTCAACGGATTCTATATTCCCCGGAGCGTATGGCAACACCTGTGTCTCGTCAATACCGTTAGAGTGCCGTAGATGGTAATATAGCACTCTTAGTACCGTGTTATGTCGATGGACATAGGCCGAGACCGCATGTGCTGGACATGCTGCTAGCAAATGCATTAGGGTCTCGGGCGCCTGGTGGCAGGCCCTGCACCTTGTGTGAGGAACCTCTATACCCATCACGCGACTGCGGTAGACTAAGGTGTTGAAAGCACCATCCTGACCAGCCATGATGAACCCCTCAGTTTCCGACTTCAGCATACTCGACCTGAGAAAAGCGAAGGTCAGGCGCTTTGATAAGTCAAGGTATCCAATGTTATTGAAAAATACCCCATGCATTGGCTTATCCTTGTGTTTTCGCAGAAGTAAGGTGATCTCTGCGGCTTTCATTTGAGCTTTTTGCTGAACTGGTCCCAACTCGGTGACAGAGTTGTGATCACCTCGTTCAGTGTCGAAAACTATACCAAGTTCATCAGCTGCTCGGGCAGCTGCCCTGAAGAGAAATGCTTCAATTCCTGCTCTCTCATGGTGACGGACCATGCAGAGGAGGGAATCTGAGCTCCTGACGACTTCACAGGCTGTATCCAGTACCATTCTGTCATGTAGACACTCCAAACTCAAAAGTACACGGCCTCCCTGTTGTCGGGAAAAGTACAACCGTGGAACGGACGATTATTATTATTTTTATTATTATTATTTTGGTATCGTTACAATGTCAACTAACTCACGCAACTTCACTTTTCAATCAAAACGATTCTGTTTTTGTTTTCTGGTGGTACTACCTCATTGCGACGCACACTGCGTTCTGTTACTAGACGTTACCTGTAGAGTTCAACTACGAATAATATTTCTCTCAGAGAAAGAAAGGTTTCGATTCAATTGAATCAGAGGTTGATTATATTTATTGTGAAGCAATTTGATAAGTCCCAAGTAATTACGATTTTTGCATTCACTTTTAATTATATTAGGTTGCAGATTAGATTTGGTTGTTTGTAATACATCTTGTCTTTTTTCATCAGTAGTGTCATTCTTTATTGGTTACGTTTGTTGATATCGTTAAACATTCTTCTACATGTACTAAATTAGAGCTGTTTCTATTTTTCTCAATCCCCCTCAATTATACAATTATTTCAAACTACCATATTTTATAAAAAAGTCACGAACTAATCTCGAAAATGTATTCGTATAATTGTTTTGACATGACTGTAGACATCCCGTTGATCGTCAATATTTTCAAAACAAAAATTTTGTTTCTCGAAACGCGTTTCGCTGAGTTAGCATCATCAAAAAATGAAAAACATTTACTCACAAGATTTGTTAATGTTTTTATATGAATCTACACAAATCATCTGCATAATGGCTGATTTATTAACTCCTAGTCCTTGTGATGCACTGTTCGAAACCTTTGGTGTGGTAATGGATATTACTGGAGTCTTATCCCAACACCAAACCGTTGTTTCAACATCTCGACAATGGAAGTCCGAACTGATGTAATACACCTCGACATGTGTTTCGATCACCAAGTGATCATCTTCAACAGGAAGATTGAACTAAATATACTTACAACGTTTTCCATAGATATTCCTTCTAGGTACCTGCGTCTTGAATTAATTTCACAATATTGTGTCATCTACTAGTCTTCAATCAATTTTACAATGTGTTTTTATGTAAAAGTCAGATAAATCTTACAATTAACATATTATTTTAACGAGCTGTATAGTATACTATTAGGTATTGGTCCACCATCGTTATTCATAATAGTATTATGTTTACTTATTTCTACACTCTCATGGACATCTAGATGCCTGTTGTGGTTAACTTGTCTAACTAATCCTAATGAACTGAAGTTCATGGAATGGTTTTGTTGCTAAATGTGATGGACGACAACTGTTTTTTCTGGTCTTCCATATTTTTGGCGACAGTAATATTTTGCATATGCATCTAAATGCCTATGAACGTGTGGAAATGAGTAAACATAATAATATCATGAATAATGATGGTGGACCGATACCTAATAGAATACTATATAGCTTGTTGAAATAATATTTTAATTATTAGATTTACCTGACTATCACATAAGGACCAATTATAAAATTAATTTAAGACTAGTATAAAAGGCCACATTGGGAAATTAGATTAAGACATTTAAGACGCAAGTACATAGAAGAGGTATCTATGGTATAAATGAGGATAACATAGTACGTATAGTTCAATCTTCATCTTGAAGATGGTCGCTTGGTGATCGAAACACGTGTCGAGGTGTTGAAATTGGTATTGGATAAAACTCCAGTAATGTTCATATAATTGCTAGTAATTTGTTATTGTATTATTATTATTTGTTTCATAACTAATACGTCATCTTCACCTTTTTCCATCCCATAATTACGTACAAGTGCAAACAATTGGTTATTAAGGGAGAATCTTTCACCACTGTACATATATATCATTCCACACTTTTCGATTCCTAAACTCTTGAAAGTAGTTATCTGAAAACGTTTGTTAGCAAAACACAAAAAGGTAAATTGAATAGAAAATGTATATGAGATTTATTTACTGTATAACTCTCCCACAATCAGTTTGATGAAAAACTGAATTGACGGTTCAATAAATTTTCCTACTTGATTTTAGAAAACAATATCTACTTTATTTGGTGTAAATTCTTTGAAATTAGTATATACTTTTTGTAGGCATGTGTTTTCGAAAGTTTTTCTGATTAGTACATCATAAGTACATCTATCTCAAGTACTGGAATGAATATTTGGGAAAAAATTTTTTTGTCTTTCTACTATTCCATCTTGATACAAAAATGTGGAAATCTTTCAAAGAAAAGAAGAAAGTAAACAATTTTAAAATAAGTATCTCTATACATGGATGTGTACATTATGGAAAGTAGTAACTTTCAGACAGAAACTGGCAGAAAAAGTCCTCCTGAAACAGCTACTATTATATAAACATAAAATAATAGTAAACAAACATTTTTTCGAAACAAATATTTTTATATGAACACTAAATTATTTGAGAGACCCTTTTCTCCACACAGTTTGTATGAAAGGTGAAAATTTCACTTACATGGAATACTGTCATCCTCGAGATCGATGTTTCGTCGTAAGACACTTGCCTTATCGGCATCCACACTTGCCTTAGTACCAGTACCAATCTGGATAATATTATAGGAAAAAAATCACAATTCTTTCATAAAATTGCGACTTTATGCCACGGCATAAGTCTGATCTACTTATTTTATCAATGACATCGTAATAACATTCATTCGCTTATTTGCTTGAAAGCCAGCCCAAGGAATCTGGTTGCAATTGAAAGGGTTATATTTTAGGAGTGATTATTTTTTTAAAGAAAGTTTTTTTCTTCTACTCCAGAACCTTTGTTTGCACCATATGGGAAACATTGTCATTATCCATTTGTCGGAAAATTTCCTTCGTGATAACAATTGGTGCATTGCGGAAAACTAGGATGTGAGTTGTCAAAATTCTAAATTTCTGAACAGTGTACAGGGGAGAACAAAAAATTGAAATTTTGATCAAGAGTTAACCACCCTTATTTCTGACATTATTAAAGAAAGTTATTTACAAAAGTTGTTTAAATTTAACAAAACAGAAAAAATCCATTTTTGAATGGTTCAAGCATTGTATGGTATTAGTAACTCATATACACCTCGGGCGCCTACCTCATATTACTATAATAATGTTCAATGTTTGTTGAAAATAGTTTGAATTTCTACTAGCTTTTTGGTGCAAAATTGATATTAAACTCTGTATGTATGTACATATTGGCTACCAGTATGATTTAATGACAAGAAATAGTTGAAATAATTAATTAATACCAAACAATTGAGTAATACAAATCTGTGAATTTACGATCACTCTAATCATAGTATTACCTCAAAAGGTAGTCCCAATTTACATATATATGTATTGAACATAAATGAAAACCAAATTACGGAAACTTTCATAAACCTCAATAATCAATCACTAAATCCTTAAATTTCCACATGACTTCCTTCCATCGCTAAACATTTTATTGTTCGTGCACAAAATTAAATTCAGTGTATATCAAATTATCTTCATTCTTCATAATATCCTAATCAACTATCAATTCATTTCACCATTAATTCAATACATTTTCAAATACCCATTCTGAGAAAGTTTTTTTTAAGTAAACACGTCACTTGAAAAAGTATCACGTAGATACTTTTCTTCTCCCATATTTTATAAAATCATATATCAATGAACTGTTCCACGAAAATTCCATAAAAATCTTTCGAAAATAAAAGCTACGGGCAAATGAAAGCCTTCTGATTGAAAATGGTAAATGATAATCATTACGATTATTATTCCTGAAGTGATATCATGAGGAAAATTGGAATTGCTTGTTTTCAAGAGAAACACACTCAGTTCTGAACGAGATGATAAATAGCAAAGGAAACAATTTAGAAGTGGTTTTGTATGAACTAGCGAACTGCTCTGGCTCCGCACGGGTACAATGCTGATACTAAATATAAATTCACTCACCGAAAAATTAAGGTGATGAAGAAACAGTTATCAAAAGATAATTTTGTTTTATGGACGCTCCTTTTTCCCCCGCGGCTAGCGCCCCTGTTGAAATTTCCTTTAAAAAATTTCTATAATAATAAACATAATAAATATAATATGAACTCGCCTTTTTCCTCCGCGAATGGCTCCCCACTTGGAATATTTAAAAATCCCTTATCATTGCCTATCTACAATGTAAACCGAACCTACATAAAAAATTTCAGCCTCCGAAAATATAGCGGTATGAAGAAACAGTGATGAAAAGGTAGTTTTCAAATGTAAACGCGCCCCTTTTACCCCCACGGGTGAATATTTTAAAATCCTTTTTAGTGCGCATCTAAGACCTAAGAATTATCAAGAATTGGATAATCATGAGTCAGGAGAGACGTGACGAGCAACATTTCCTGATTCTCTGTTCAAGACTGTTTTAAACTCCACACTGCTTTCTCCAAAAAATTGTTATTGCTTACTTTGAAGGTGTTTGCAATAATCGGCATAGTTTATTGACTTCCGAAATCACTGATTAATTATCAAATAAATTACGAAGCAACACAATCAAGTAAATTTCGAAATGAAAAGCAATTCAATTTGCAGTTTCTACTGTACTATCAAAAAAATCTTATCATTATTTGACAATATAAGCGGAGCAATCTTTCATTGAAAATGAAACTTCTCATCGCAGGATAATTGGAAGTGTTTCCTTATAACCTGCGTCGAGGTTGGTGTGTTGGTGGTATCCGAAGTTTTCCTCCATTATTTCACCACCCACAAGAATTACAGAAGAATGATTTTATAGTTGAGTTATTTCATGAACTACACATTACGCTTTGATATTCACAAACTTTAAGGAAATATATCACATACGAATTCAATTCAAAGTCTTGTAGAAAAATAAAATGCAGGGCATACAATATAAAAAAATACAAAACACAATACATGTCATAAAATATAAAAAAACATCGCAATTTCACAAATTATACATTAGGAAGACAGATGAGTCTAGGTGAACATCAAAATCAAGTAGAATTTACCTACAGGTTATCACTGTAGAATTCATGATTCGAAAAATAAGCTTTTTTGATTTAAAGATCTTTAACTCTACTTTGGAACTTTTTGATATCTGAGCTATTTTTCAGAATGATAGGAAGGTGATCATATAAATCAAATAAGTGAATGAATGTTATTACGATGTCATCGATGACATAAGGAGATCAAACTCATTCCGTGACATTGAAAAATCGTAATTCATGAAGGAATTGTGTGTATTTTCTATAATGTTATCCATTTCGGTACTGAAGAGCCTTGGGGTAAATGTCTTAAGGCGAAATATCGATGTATACCAGTGAGGATGACAGTGTTCCATGTAAGTGCAATTTGTTACCATTCATTCAAAGTAGAACTCATGTGAATGAGTATCTGATTTTTATTCCACAACGAATGTTCGAAATACAAACTGAGTGGAGAAAAGTATCTTCTGTATAATTCAGTGTTCATATAGAAGTATTTTTTTCGAAAGAATTTTTTCTTTCGTGTAATTCAATGTTTATATGAAAGTAACTGTTTCAGGACTTTCTTTCAGTTTGTGCTTGAAAGTTATTTCTTTGAATGATCTACACATCCATGTATGGAGTTACTTATTTTCAAATTGGTTACTTCTTTCCTTTCTTTGGAAGATTCCCTCTTTCCTGTTTTGTATCAAGACGGAGTAGTAGAAAGCCAAAAAACTTTTTTTTTCCCAAAAAGTGATTATATACTTTAATACTGTCATAAATTAGAGAATGATGAGTCAAGGCGAATTTTGGAATAGGTAAGTAAAGCATATGGTTTTATCTGGAGTCGTGACAATTCACTCCAAGAGTTTGCTAGTTTTATTTTTATTAATTAAGCATACTGTTTCCATTATGTATAAACAGGTGACAGTTAATATTTTGTGGCTGGTGAATAAAGGCTGGCAGTGACCTCTCGGCTAATATTTTGTAAGATATCTCCAAAACCTCTTCTGTAGCACAAATATCGTATTCTGTAAATGTAAATTACAATGACCTCAGAAAGCTATTCCAAAGCGAATATGAGACTCGATTAATGCAAAGTAAGCCATTCCAGCTGTCCATTTGATATCAGTCTAGTAGCATAACATCCACTAGATACTTTTTTACTCAAATAGGATACATTATCTATAATATCTAATTTATTGTCTATGTGTATGCCCAGGAATTTAATGTGTTGTTTGCTATTGTTGAAACTATTGTGTTAGCGAACATGTTGTGATAAATTTCTTTAAATAAAGTTTGTAGATACCAAATCGTTACGTGTTGTTTATGATTTTACTATGGATCTTCATCAAGTAATGGCCGAATCAATCAGAAAATTATCGTTGAGTTCTTGATGAAGGTTTTGTTAAATATATGCTTTCAAATAATTATTTTATGTGTCAGTCGAATTGGAAAATGTCTTTACTAAGAGAACTCTGCCATGTTA
This sequence comes from Leptinotarsa undecemlineata, assembly GCA_015342065.1. Lineage (NCBI taxonomy): Eukaryota > Metazoa > Arthropoda > Insecta > Coleoptera > Chrysomelidae > Leptinotarsa > Leptinotarsa undecemlineata. The sequence continues at coordinate 9,439 of WOGP01002246.1, forward strand.
GAAATCAAAAATATATATAAACATTTGTTTTGACCAATTTCTCTATTTGCTCTTGCATTGTTTCAACACATGACATATTCTTTTGGGAAAATCAGGGAATAAAGATGTATTCGTTATTATTTCTAAAAATAAAGTTCGAATATCACCTTGATTTACGATTCGACTTTTTTCACTCCATAAATTGGTACAGACATTTCTCTTTGGCCGGGATATATAATTCCAGGAAAAATGCCTTATCCATCTACGAAGCCTTGTCCGATATATGTGGTGCTGTGGTTTGAATCATACCCGCCAGGTATCGCATCGGCTAGTATGATACCAGTATAATCCCTCCAATAGTAAGGAGGACCTGGAAGTAATGAAAAACAATTCGTCTTGTCATTGTGTAGACGATATTGTGAAAAATACTAGAATGAATATTTCAATTAAATTGATAAGGTATATTTTTGAGAGAGATTAATTTTTGGGAAAGAAAGTTTTTGGTCCTTCACTTCCCCATCTTGATACAAGAAATGTGTGCTTCCAAAGAAAAGAATGAATCAATCAATTTCAAAAAATTAACTATATACAAAGATGTGAAGATCATGCAAAAAAGTAACTTTCAGATACAAACTGGAGGAAAAAGCCTTTTCCAAACAGTTTTTTTCATATAATTATTGAATTACTGGAAAGAAAAATACTTTCGAAACAAATACTTTTATATGAACGCTGAATTATACGAAAAACTGTTCTCTTTTTCGTTTGTATTCCAAATATTTTTATGGGAGTATATGAGATATCGTTCGCAGGATTTCTACACAATATAATTAATGAAAGAAGTGAAATTTCACTTACATGAAACACTATTATCCTCATTGCTCTTGTGAAGAAATTCGAACATTGCGACAAACTTAATTGAAAGTTATTAGTGGTATTAGGAGAAACAAATCTCAGAAAGGATCAAATGTTACTAGTGAGTGTCCATAGTATGTACACTTTATTGTTTTCAATTGACCAACGAAATTATTTACCATCTTAGAGTTATAGATCCTCAAATATATGAATCATGACCCTTGTGCTTTTTTGCTGTCGCTCAATTTTCCGTAAATCTTCGTTAAGAGATCGGTTTAGGTTTCTCATTAATTTTATTAGTGTCCTCGTGTAAACCTTCTAAAAGATAATGAAAGAACTTCTGGTCGTCTTGAAGGACATGCCCTAGAATCGAGAGCCAAAACTTTGAATCTGACTTTTTAATGATACTGTATTGACTACTCTATCAAATGATTCTTCTGATTATAATTCCTTTATGACTTCTGCGAACGCTTTGAACAGGGCACTCTCCACAATAGAAATACTAGTATTAATATCTTTCATGTATTCATCCTTCTTCAAATATTCCAATAACCATTTCATGTTTGATAAATACTGGATTACATTGTTCATGAAACAAGTGTTGCCAATATTTCTCAACCCATCAACCCCAAGAGTTTTTACTGCAGAATGTTTCAATGAATAATTCAAAAAATCTTTGGAAACTATTTGTTTTAATTTGTTGAGATAAAGTAATTTCTCCAAGGCTTTTGTTCCAATTTCAAAAAGTGTTTTTTGGGACCTTGCTTCACTTTATAAAGTTGGTTTTCAGGAAACATGTAAATTTAATTAAGATTTTTAGAATTATGAAGCGTAGCAAAAAACAAAGCCTCATTTTCTCTTCAGATAGCTCATACTCATTGAATGAGAAAAGATTTGGCTTCTGAATGGTGGATTTCATTGATGGAGAATAATTTCATTTGAAATAATTCATTATTTTTTAATTGGCACTAAAACATTAACAGTTCTCATGGTACCCACCGATTTTGAGAATTCAATCGCCATTTATCGATGTCATTCTTTCTAAATTCCACTGTCATATCTAAGCAATGAAAATCTACGAAAAAAATTAATAATTCAGAAAATTTGGTTACTTGTGTTAGTGAATAGGTTTCACAGGAGACACGTTCGGAAATTTGTAGATCAGGACCAAGAAGCATGGATTTTCAATGGTTTTCATCGTTTGAAAAGTAATGAATCCGTACTTATGAACGTGTCATACATTCATTTTCATGCAAACTAATAAAATTCAGACACTGTTATCAAATATTCAATACACTAATACTGGATGAATTTCAATAAATTTTCACAACTACTGAGATTTCGACATTGAAAATATTCAATTTGATGTCGATTTTTTCAAAAATGAACATGGAGCTGAATTTGGAAAAACATAAAAAGTAACCAAATATATAGGATGTTTCAGTACCAAATCTTGGTATAACGATAAAAATTAACCAGTTAATGATAATGAAAATAATTGAAAATTATTTGAAAACTTTTCTAATTAATAAATCAATATCGATTATTTCCGTCTAAAATTTCTCAATTTCAAATCGATTCTTTTCAAAATACGCCTTACTGTAAAACTAAGTACTGTAAAATATAGCACATACTAATTAACAAATCCAACGCACAATAATCGGACATAGTTCAAATGAAGCGTCTAAAGAACTGCGTGAATCTATTTAAAATTGGAATTGGTTTTTTCAATTTCTGACAGATTTTGATGCAGCCTTTTTCAAAAAGAAACCAATCTCTCACCATTGAACTCACAGTTGATACATATCTGAGACTAATTCGAAGAATAATCTGGTATTGCCGCTGTAACAGCGATGAAAACAAAAATATCCATAATCAATAAAAACTTCATATTGCAACTACACTGTGTTCAGGAATAGAGCCATACATTGTTGATCTTTTTCCTTTATTTATATGCACATTGCACTTTGAAGATAAGAACAAGTTGAAGCTTAATAACAGCTTACAACTTTGTCATTTACATTTTGACATGTTAATAATCTACGAATCATCATAAAACTACATTTTATTCAAAATTATTTCTTGGTAATACGTTGTAATTTTTGAGGATATTCCTAAACTCTACTCATGAAGTGATGAATCCGACTTCTTTATGAAGACGATATTTATGGCATTGACAGAAATAAATCAGGTTCCCAAATTATAGTTTCATTTCAAGCAGACCTGAGAATATGGCATACAAGATCTAATATCAGACAACGCTGTTTTAAATTGGTATTAATCTGATCTGGTATTGGGCTTGGTCATGAATGTCATGATTAGATAGATAACCCTGACTGAGAAGTAATGATTACCTTTGAAGGTGCGCTATTAAAAGTTTTTGAAAAAATGTTGAACTTGCAGGTGCATGATTACCTGTATTACTTCAATCAGGGTTCAGACCTGACCAAACTGACTGCCCTCCTGAAAGTTGTGGATGATGTGCACAGATCTGTTAATAATAACAAACTTTGTATGAGTATGCTAATTATATGGATTTCTTCTAGAAATGATCTGAAGTTGCGAAAAAAAATTATATAACCACAATCCATTCAAAATCTGGCAGAGCAATCGAAAACCACAAATGCAATTCATTCATTAGTTGACGATGTTTATTGAAAAAAAAAGCATTCAGACAACATCAGTCCACAGAATACACTTCATTGATGTTTGATCTCCAGAAAAACAATGTATGTTATTTTTGACTCTCAATTACTAAAACGAGTTGAAGAATCACATTAATGCATCAAGTAAGAGTTCAAAATGACAATTTACAAAATGTGGAGTAGTTCACGAATGGTCCCACATCTGTTACAAAATTTTTCAAACGTTTCGCCCCTTCCGATAACAATTTCACAAACTTCAATAGGTGAATTTTCAAATATAATACTCAATAGTTCTCATTGTAGAATTGTTTCAACTTCATTCTGCTTTGTTTATCAATTATACATTTCTAAAAAAAACTGGTTGGGAAATGCATTCTCACGTATTTACTGAATGATAATTCCAATTGACAATAAATCAGCTAGCCTGTCAACAATAAAACTATCTCCTTAATATATACTCAATTGTGAGGTTTCAAATTATTATAATCTAAAAACTGATATAATGTATTTACTTAATATTACTCATTCGAAATTTCGTATTTTGCACCAATATAATCTTTGTGTGCATTGTATGCAATTGTATATGTTCAAAATCTGTCTCTCTGACATGAAATGAATTTGTTGACACCAGAACAAAAATACTGTCTCTTAACGCAAATTTTGCAAAGCGAGTTGGCATCATCAGGAGATGCTTAGTCATCTCCTGTGAGACTTACACGCGTCCACAATTATCGGAAAAGATTAAAATTCCGGCTGAAACTGGTTTTTACGACCGAAACCGAAACCGAAAACAAATTTCGGAAACGGTCTCAGTTTCAAGCGAAACCCAAACTTCCTTACAAGAATTATGTTTTAAGGGAAAAATAAAGAAAACCTTATTATAATCAGTCAGCCTTTATTTTTTTATCGTTAAATCACAACGTTATGCATTTTTCGACATAACATACCCTTAGGTATACGATAACAAACCCTTATTTAAAGAAAAAATATTCATTGCATCTTGAAAATACTTAAAACAGGTGAGGTGTTTATTTGAGTAGATGTAGATCCTTCTTTTGAATATAATTGATGATTTTTCAAAAATATTAAACATGAAATTACTTATTTAATAGGTAATAAACAAAGTAAATCACAAAATAAGTCTCGAGTCACGCCATGATTAAGCACGTGAACGCAGTAAAATGTTTTCCGTCGCTTGTATGAAATTCAACCGATCACAGCGCGGGAACTCCCGAATGCAGTTTCGGTGTCGGTCGTAGTTTCGGCAAGTTTGCCGTCGAAACCGAAACCAAACCGAAATCCGATTTTTTTGCCGAAACTCGACCGAAACCGACCTTTCGGTCGAACACTAATTGAAATGATCGTTATCAGCTGTTATACTTCGAAAATATTCATTCATAAAAGGTCGAATACTGAATTCCCAACTCATAACAAACTAGACAAACTAGAATAGAGAAGACCTTGTGACCTCTCGAACATAAATAACAAAACATATCGAATAATAAAAAGAGTAATGAGTTTAAATTATCGGCACATTTTGATATTATGAAAAAAAATCACACTGCGATATGAGAAAATACAGTAATCAAAAATATAGAATATGATACTGAAAATAATTTCTAGATATTCTGTCCAAATCAAAAACTTATATAGAAAACTTATATATAATGGTATTGAGTACTCAAAATACTTCAAGTGTTGACAGTGGCATAGGGTGATTGTACTCTGAGTCAGAAAAATGCTTACAAGTGGTACAAGCTTTTCACAAATGTTCCAGCATATGTGAATGACGATGCTAGGCACGGACGTCTCAGAACATCAAAAACCGATGAAAATGGTGAGGAAGTGAAGAAAATTTTTATTGAGAATCATCGAATCTTTATAAGAGAAGTTGCTCAGGATGTCGGCATATCAGTTGGCTCATGTCATGCAATTTTTTTTTGGAAATTCTGGGAATGAAGCGTGTGGCAGTGAAGTTCGTTCTACAATTGTTGAATTTTCACCAAAAAAACCGTCGCACAAGCATCGCTCAGGATGTTTTGAATAACGTTAATAGTAATACCGAGTTGCTCGAAAGGATTATAACCCAATAATAGAAAAAAAATCAAGGTAGAATATAAATAGGTAACATCAAATTAGTCAAATTAAGATAACACGGCTGGTGTAAACCTCGAAGTTGGAATGGATCAATTGAGGCTGAGCCTATGGCGAGAAGCGCTTACTGCACAACCTCTGCTGCAGGCAGATGCAATTGAATCCAGGTTTGTGTTTAATAAACCCTACAAAATAAAAATAAAACAGAACACAGAGTCGGATGCTACAAATACAATACGCATATATACAGACGGCTCAAAAACCAAAGAAGGTTCAGGACTGTATTCCAGATCACTAAGATTTAGATTCAGATTATTTATTAACCATTTGTAGCCAAGCTGTGCTTGGCTACAAATGGTGGTGATTTATTTTGAAAGTACAATATTCATACAAGGACATACTTACACACAAGTATTAAAATAAATTAGGTACTTTTGCACTAGTTCACAAATTCTTCAAGGTAATAGAAAGCATTCATTGTCAGCATTTTTTTAATTTTTTTTTTTTTGAAGAGAGGGTGCGATAATTTCTTCACATTATTTGATATATAGTTGTATACTTTAAGTCCATTATGTTGTGGTGATTTTGTATAATATGTGTGGTTGAATTTTTCGATGCGAAGGTTATTTTTTTGTTTCGTACCTGTGTCAGTCGCCATTTCTAGCACAGCAAACTTTATTATTATGTATATACAGTAATATATTTGAAATGTATATGCAGGAAAATGTCAATATTTTCTTTTGTTTAAATACTTCTCGGCATGAATCAAAAGGTTTCATATTATATATATAATTCTTATTATGAGTTTTTGGAGAACGTAGACTCTAGTTCACTCAGTTGAAAGTCCTCAACTGATTATGTTGAATGATAAGTTCGAGTAGACTACAGAGTAATATACTTTCAGTAGACATGATTCATGAAGAGATTTTTTCTGTGTTAGGAAGGCAAAGCAGCTTTTTTTGAGTTTGTTACATGTTATATCTATTCGTTCGATCCACGTTATGTTATTATCGAGATGTATGCCTGAGAATTTTGTTGAGCTTGATAATTCATGTCGATTGTTTTTTATATTCAGATTGACAAGGTTTGGTTTATTACTGCGTGCAGTGTTGAATTGAATGAACATAGTTTTTTGTAGGTTCACCACAAGATGGTTTCTTGTACACCATTCATAGAATTGGTCACTTTCACATTGAGAGTACTCAGCGAGGAGCCCGTCACTATTATTGTCGTATCGTCTGCTTACATAAACACCTTTCCCTCTTTAGTGTAGTCAGGTTGGTCATTTATGTACAAAAGAAATAAGAGTGGTACTCCCTTGAAAGGTTCCAATACCTACAGTATATGGGTAGAGAGATCATTCCCAATTTTCACAAATAGTTGCCTTTCCGTTACATAGGTCCTCAATAAGGCCCCGCAATTCTAACCGTTCCAGTTTTCTTTCGTTCGGGTGCAGCGTATCGAAAACCCGCGTTGAATCAAAGGATCAAGTGGGAAATGGGAAAAATACCAGCGTGGGTCAAACAGAACTGGTTGGTATCTCAATCACCACGTAATAAATAATCACAAAAGGAATTTCTGGCAAAAACATAACAGTCTGCTCTGATAGTAGACAAGCCCTATTGGCCTTGAACAGACAACGTATTACCTCAGGGCTAGTACTAGAGTGCCTCCAAGAGTAAAGCAAATCCTTGGTAGCTAATGAAATTATCCTCAGGTGGGTTGAAAGGCACGACAGGAGTAAAGATAGTCTGCTGACTCTTCAGCCAAGAAAGTGGCTGAACTAAGAATTTCAGGACCCAGTGACACCTTCGACAACTGCTAAACTAGCTAAACGTCTCACCTATGATCAATCCCTAAAGAGATAGGATGAAATCAAAGGATACAATCTTGCCAGGATCACCCTAGCAGTCCCTAGGAAGCTGGCGCCGAAGAAAAATCTGACAATGACCAGAAAACATCTACGCTTAACAGTAGTATTTCTGACTGTTCACTGTCAACTAAAGAAACACCTCCATAATAGATAGTAACAGTCTATACCGTTCAATAATTTATTTTTATTTATTTATTATTTATTTATTTATTTGCCACTGAGGTACAGTATGTACATATGGTA
>WOGP01002247.1:2355-17123 GCA_015342065.1 Leptinotarsa undecemlineata
CCATTTAGTCCAAGTCTCCAGAAAACACTGCAGCCTCTTGGGCTTATTGCGTTTATTTTTCCATCTTCTCATGGCACCCATTCCATCAGTTTCGTTCCCTATACTAGTTGGTACAGGTTCTGTGTTGGATGTTCGTCATATTATTCTGGGCGTAATTTTGTACGTCGTGCCTCCTGTGATTCAGTGCCTCACATTCGCATAAGACGTGTAGAGCTGTTTATATCCCTTGGTTGCATAATCTGCAGCTGTGGTCTCCGTTGTACAGCCCCAATTTATTCACGTGTCCTCTAAGCGGACAATAACCGGTTAGTAACCCTGTTATTATTCTGAGCCGATCCTTAATATATTGAAGTAGTCCTTCGGTTTTTTCTCGGACGGTTCTACTGTGTTTTTTGCCAGGTACTTTTGTCCAGTGCTTCTTATTGGTCCATGTCTAATCGTTGATGATCCGCGTCTAGCGCATTCATCAGCTTTATCAGTACCTGTGATTCCTGAATGCCCTGGCACCCAGTACAAAGTTAATTTGTTCCTGTTTGTAAGTTCATTCAGTTCTTCATGTCATTCCCAGACCAGTTTTGATTTCACCTTCGGGTTTGTCAGAGCCCTTAGTGCGCTATTGCTGTCTGTAAAAATATTGATCCGCTCATTTCTTTGAGATCTCAATTCAATAAGCCTTGTACACTGCAAGATTGCATACACTTCCGCCTAGAAGACGGATGTGTATAACCCTAGCGGATAGCTGTAGTTTAGATTTCTATCCGCTCGGTATATTCCAGTCTCGTTCCATGTTTGGTCTTCGATCCATCTGTATACCAGGTGTTTCTTCCAAACATGTTTTCGGAATGACTAATGGTCTTTCACTCTTCACGGCTTATGATTTTGGCCGTGAAGCTGTACTTCGGTGTCATGTGGTCCGTGCACATTTTCAATATGTGCTCCTCCACTTGTTCCGAAATTTCTGTTCAGTCCTATATTTTGTAGTTCGGTGAGTTTTCCAGTCTGAATTGACCCATCCTGGCCTTTCCCATTATCACAAAGTGTAAAGGAGGTAGAATGAGGAGTGTCTCCAATGCAGCTGTTCGGGTAGATCTCTTTGCTTCCGTCATTCCCAAACATGCAAATCTTTGCACCTTGTCTAGTTTGTTGATGGCGGTCATCTGCTTAATCTTTGGCCACCAGACCAAAGATGCGTATGTTATCATGGGTTCAACCACCATCGTGTATAGCCAATAGCCATGTCTGGTTTGAGCCCCCATGTTTTTCCATAGGTGCGTCTGGTGATCTACCTCCGCTTTCCTCTTTATCATGTCCAAGTGTTGGTTCCAGGTCAGTTCAGAATCTAGAATTACTCCCAGATATTTAACCTCCCCCGAGGATCCGATACCCTCCGTTTTAGTTCTCTTGGTGAATGCTACTATAGTCGATTTGGTCCATATTGCTATAATGTTCAGGGCCTGCAGCATGCATTCCCTTACTACATCATTGAATTTACCCTGGACTAGGATGACTAAGTCGTCTGCATACCCATTATGGTCCAAGAGACATAGTAGCTCGTCCATTACAAGGTTCCATAACAGGGGGGATAGAACTCCCCCTGAAGACTGCCCCTTGCTACCCGTGCCACGACTGTTTCCCCCATGATGGTTGTATATACCAATCTTCCCCTGAGCATGCAGATTATCCACCTATAGAGTTTGTTTGAAGGTGGTTGACAATGTTTCGTGGTAAATTACATAAAAATAAACAGATTTTAAAAATGTTCGGACTTCCATTGTCTAAGGTGAAAGCACCCGAATGACCTATAAATAGTCAGATCTCGGAGGAATAAGTCCAGTTATCGCCCGAAGACGATTGTGAATACTAACAATCGAAACGTCGTGACGTACCTTGGTTTGGAATATTTTAATCTTTATTTTTTATTTATGTTAATAATATTTTTATTTTTCAGCTTTTATTGAAATTTCAATTTTTTATTTTTTGTTTGCAGCTTGTATGTTAATTTCTTGTAATTTCAGTTTTTTTGTGTTTAGAGAAATTGTTATTTTCGTTTATTCTTTCTATTTTTTTCAAGGATTTCAAATCAATTTATATTATATTAGACAATGGAAGTCCGAACTGATGTAATTCATCCACCTACAGCTTGTCTTATCGATCCTGCTTCTCCTCGACGCCTGGATGATTGATTCTAACGACGTATTATCAAATGCGTCCTCAATGTCCAAGAAAGCAGCTAAAAGAACTTTGTAAATATATTCTACTTTTTCTGTTTCCCGACATAGATGCGTTATAGCCATTTGAAAATGGTATCAATCATTGTTCCTGAAAACTTTGTACAGGTTGTTGATCTCAGAGATTCTTTGAGAAAATTGAAAGTGAAGTTATGTAGACTCCGAGAAGAATATGCAAATTCGATACAAACTGTCTTATTGACATTAAGGAATAGTCTGTTTTTGAAACACCACTCTATGAATTCTCGCAATACAGGGTTGACTTGGGTATTCATTTCATCCAGTATTTTACTCGATAGAATGATATACGTATAATCTGCATAATGGTACACTTTACCATAACGTATGTTATCAGGAAATCATTGACATAGAGTAAAACTATCAGCGAACCAAGAATACAACCCTGTGGTTTTCCTGTTGTAACAGAATACTCATCAGATAGTGTATTGTTTTTTTTTCACCTTAAAATATTGGTTATTCAAAATATACACAATGAGCCTATTGATACTGCATTTGATACCAATGATGAAGATTTTTTGATTATTTCAATCCTCAGAGTATCGAAAGCTCTACTCAAGTCAAATAGATTCCCCACAACTTTTTTCTCATTGATTGAATCATGGACTCGTTGAACCAATTTGAGTGTTGCTGTTTCTGTAGAATGATGTTTTCGAAAGCCATATTGGCACAAATATCAAAAATGTTTGCAATACGAGAATTAATTACTAAATGCCAAATTAGCACATCAAAGAGCTCCATCTCACCAATTCAAACAGCAATTTCAATTCTCCGATATCTTCAATGCTACAAACAGACTATATCTGCTAACTATCTGTCAATCGATCGTGCTGCACAGGTGATTTTTCCTGGAGGGATCACGGGGGTATACCGCATGTGCAACCCGATTTAACCCGGTTATATTAATTGAAGCAAATCAATTAAAAGCCAGCGGGCATAGCTATTTAATTATGTCGTGAATTAACATGGAAACAGCACAAAGTGTTTACACAAGAGCTACGCCATAGCCGGTAATAAATAAAACCGATATGCAGGATTGCGTGCGGAGTTTGGGGAAAGCCCCGGTGTTCCTGTTTCCTGTAAATTAGGAATTTCTCTGAAAAATCTATATTAATTGCAAAGGGATCCCGATATACATGATAAGAAATACTTCGCCTTTTGATACTCGGAGTTACCATTGTGTTCATTGTTAATTTCATGTAATAGAGGTTAGGTTAAATTATATTGGGTTAATTTACATCAGTTCGGACTTCCATTGGCTAATAAAATATTAATTGATTTGAAATCCAAGAAAGAATAAAAAGATTAAACGAAAAAACAATTTTACTAAACACAAAAAACTGAAAATTATAAGGAATTAACATACAAGCTACAATAAAAAATTGAAATATTAATAAAAGCTGAAAAATAAAAATTTTATTAACAGAAATGAAAAATAAAAATAAAGATTAAAAGATTCCAAACCAAGTTACGTCACGACGTTTCGATTATTAGTATCCACAATCGTCTTATCACCCTCGAAGCTATCACCCGAAGACGATTGTGGATACTAACAATCGAAACGTCCTGACGTAACTTTCTGTAGCTGTCAGCAACAGACTTTTATACTTTCCAGATCATTTTATTCATTTTTCATTCCATTATCGAATTACGGTTGTTATAACTCTTTTCTTTTATGAAAAAACTAGTCGTTGAAAACTACTACTGTGGTCGTCAAACATTTAAACAGGATGAAACAACTAAAGAAAATTAATGCTGGAGTATGTTCTTAGTTTAGTACCCATAAAAGACCAGAAAAGAGAGGAAAGTTCAGAAACTAATCGCAATAGTCCTGTGAATGCATGGAAAGAACGATGTCTGGTTATAAGCTATAACAATAAAAAAGTTCAGTAGTTCAAAACTCCAGAGGTCGTTGCGTCAGGACAATCATTTGTTCCTAAGTGCTCCCGGAAGGATTTCTTTCCCTTATGCAGTAAATGATAAAACGCTGAACAAAATTGATGTGTTCAGAAAATAAGGTTAACTTCACTGGATTTTTTATGTTGGATTTCACACATCCATCGAGAAATACCTAGTATCCAACTTGGTCTTGAAAATTTAAATTGACTGTAATACTCAAGAATCTCAAAGGAGATAAATCAACAAAGCCTCAAAAATACTCAGATCGAGAAGTAGAAATATGGGAACGCTGATTTGTCAAGGAAACAAATCATTCTCATCTGGAAATATATTGATGAATTGATATATAAAAAGATGAAAATTTCGAACGAAACTACTTTTTCATTGTTGTTTTCAGGTATTAGGTTAATTATTCTCAGTAACTTCGAAACTATTCACATTCCAATTTTTTATGGTTTCTTGTTTCTCCATTTGGGTTGAGAGATGATGCGAATCAGTGGAGTAGACAACAATATCAAATTCACAAGTCATTTACAACTGATGGAAATATTTTTTGAACCTGTTGGTGAAACCAATGAATATAAAATTCATTCAATGTGAAAGCTTCATTCCATTCAAAAATGATTAGGCAAATCAAAGAATAAATATAGCACACCTCAACACCAACCTTCTGACCGGAAGGCTTTGGACTACAATCCGTAAGAGTTGATTATGGCTTATTAAATTATATTCTAATTACACCAAACAATTTCAGCTTCTTGGTGAAGTTTATTTCTTCACCTGATGAGTGATCTCTCAGTTCAGCTGATGATCTTTCAACAAATAATCTACCAGCTGAATAGGCGAAATTGGCGTTATCGAATGTTTAAGGTGCAACATTTCTATTTCAATGATCGCCATCATCTTTTCATATGAACACAGTTGAAGGGGTCATATACATGATAATACATTAGATACAGCCATGCAGGGTTTTTGCCTCTGCTTTCAGTGAATTATCATTTGGAGAACCTCAAGGTATTATTTTGGTATCATTATCATTCATTATCTATGTCAATGATCTCTACAATATACCTACAATATGTCAAATAATGAGTTTTGCTAACGACACAGCGGTTTTTCATAGGGATGTATCGTGGAAATTACTGAAGAATAAAGTTGATGAAGACTTGAACAAAATTTTGAGTCACTTAGTGATATCAAAATATCGAAATCAATAAAATATTTGGGAATAATGATTGATTTCCATTTATACTGGAATAAACAGATTGATAGTTTAGTGAAGGAACTGGAAGGCATCATTCCTAAATTCAGATATTTCAGAAAGTTGCTGGGGAAAAACATTTGCTTACTTTATATTTTGCTCTTCCACAAGTATTTTGTTATGCTCTTGCAGAAGCATTGAATTATGGCTTTGGGAGGAATGATCATTAATTCCAACCAAGAAATAAATCAAAAATGTGATAATCCCTAAGATAAGTCTCCTTCATTGGACAGCTCTATGGTGTAAGTGTTATTTCATTCTACAAAAGAAATGATTTGCTGAAACCAAAGGAATTCCAGCACGGAAAAAGAAGAACATACTCTCTATTATGGGCAGTGTTATTGAACCTGAACTCCATAATGGATTGCAAAATGACCCGAAAGAAATAATATTAATCAGATCATTCAAACACAAAGTGAAAAACAGGGTAAAAAACCCATGCTCATACTGCATAACATATTAGATTATAAAAATTCTTACTCTTTAAAAATGATGGTTGAATAATCGTGATACTTACTAAACACTGGCAGGATCCATCTTGACATACATCAGCTACATTTTTTGAAACATGTAAAAACTCAATGTTTCTTTTTCACTTTTGTTTCTTTTTTTTGGCAAAGCCGTTGAAACCCTCGCAAAAGTACCACCTTTGCGGGAATGTTTATTCGGAAGTACTGTAATAATCTAAGAAACATTATTTATGAATCTATGAGTCTTTCAATAAACGTTATTGATATAATCGTTTGCCGAATTGCTCGTGAACAATTTGCTATCCAGGTTTGATGGTTGTATTCGACGTTCATCTTCGCAGACTCAAAGTTGGATTCTTTGGTTAATTCATAGACCATGAAGTAGGCTACTACCAGCTAGGGACAGGTTTTTATGAATAGTGGGCGGCTGGTCCCGGAGTCATACATCTTTTAGGCAAGCGAATCGTATGCCTTAGGGTGGAATCGTCAATTGGGAGCACTCTCACCACCACGGATTACTCCGCTCTTAAACAAATTTGAACTTTTGAATGTGATTTCTGAAAAAATGTTTGGACGAAGTATTTCAATTTGAAAATATTGTGAAGGAAATGTTCTTCCATATCACTTGAAAATTTTGTGGCGATTGTCATCTAAATTGAAATATGGAAATGGTGGAGTCATTTGATGAATCCTTACGGTCTCATAATGTGATGTAACGTAATTCCCGATATTTGCATTATGCCTTTTTTGTTCCAAAATGCTGCAAAGCTTCCTCTAGTCTGTTATACTATAACATATTTTCATGAATATGAGAGCTTAGGCTTTCACAGCTAGGATCACGATTCAATCGAACAAAATCTGGGCTGGTAGGCCATGATCAAATAGAATCTGGAGTACTGAACGTTTTGTCTGCTACTGTGGCAGATATCATCAGTGGTATATGCACTGATCCCGAACACGAAGTCTCAGCAACGACTGACTCGAAAAGTCGTTGCTAAGACTCTTTCAAACAACGACTTCACTCAACGCTACAGAAGCAGACGTAAAGTTTCAAACTTCACGGTTCATACGACCTACCACTACACATTTTGCTTTCATAAAATTATCATGAATTCGCTTGCAGTAGTAACCAATTTCAAAACGAGCTGCAAGTTTACTGTTATACTTTTTCTGTTTTGTAACTTATGATGAATTTATCCGAAAGAGAGCGTACGTTGTTTGCTAACAAATAAACAACTGAACGCTACTGAACGAAAAATAAATGGGGACGAATCAGCTACTATTTTCATTCGAGACAAAACATGGCGTTCTGGTTTGTCCCAGAAAATACATTTATCATGCTTATGTCGCAGATAATCCTTACTGATGCTGTTCACAACAAAACATGGATAATAGGTGAAGTTGTTGCTAGCCTCCGTATTGTTGGCAAAATGAATTATTATAAAATTTCTCAAAGAATTACATCTCATAGGATTCGATAAAATTATAAAAAACGGTTTCACTAATGGATTTTGTTTCATAACTATTTCAGAATATGTTTGACGTCAATCATTCGAAAGAAAAGAAGTTTGTCAAATGATTATCTTTTATAAAAACTCTGTCAAGGAACAAATTGAAGGAGTAGCTTGTAATATCATAAAAAGAATGCTGGAGGTTGTTTACAGTTGGTGCTAGAATAATCATATGTCTTTAAACTCCAGCAAAACTGTGATGGTTCTCTTCACCACGAAAAGGGAACTGGATGATTTAAATCTACTTTCCTCTGATGATAATAATATTTAAATTGCACTGGATGCGAAATATCTAGGAAGGCAGTTTCCTTGACAAAAAATGCACCTAAAATCGCCACTTTAATAAAATTTTACACGGGGCCAAATTGTCAGTATGGATATGTAATGAAATCTGTCAGGTTTGCCTGATTATCTCTTTTGCTATCAGCATCACACCATCAGTGGCAATAGAAAGCCTTCTGGACCTAGATCTTTCTGGACACAAAGGCTATATGGACAGTATATACCAGTTTCACCAAATATTCTCCTGCGGAGCGTAGCAAACTACTGAGAGTCGAAAAGATTGTATCTTCCGGGTGAGAGTAGATAGTTGGTGGTTCACAGATGGATCATAAACATATTTAGGTGATGGTGAATGGTGTATACGGGAGCAGATCCAGGTTACTGACAAAATGCTAATTCAATTATTCCAATGAGGACATTTGCGCAATTGATATCTGTAGGGAGATATCAGCAGAAATTAAACTCATACATGAAAATATTTTGGGACAGTCAAACCTATTTATCCTCACCAAGCAACATCTGAGTTGGTAGTGACGGGTCACTACCAACTCAACTACTAGAATTTCAGATCTTAGGTCCTTCCATCCTTCAAATTATGTTTTATATTTTGTAGATTTGTATTGTGTTGTGTTAGTGATCCATGAATCATAAATAGCACATGTTATCCAAGAACAAAAAAATGTTGAAGAAGAATAAATTACGAATTAAGAAAAACATATTGGAAAAAAGAATAATTCATAATCACAGCATTAGAAATCATGGAGAATCTAAAAATAGATTTTTTGAAAACAGATCAATTCGAGAGGGGAAAAAACGAATGTGATTGAACTTAGAAATTGGGAACATACTACGAATGTAGCAAAGCTGCATATGAAACATGTCAATGTAATATGATGAAATGTCAATCTGTACAAAAAGGAAATCAGCCAAGACAAACAAGTCATTAGCAAATAATCAAGGGAAGAAGGGTTCACAGAGAATTCAGACGAGTTAGAAGTCGAGGAAGGAGATGCCACGTATTTGTAACAGGAGAAAATGATCAATGAGACGTGGCATTTTCATGTGGAGACAACTGTAGGGGAGCACTATCAGCAATGAACGATTAATCGAACGATGTAAGTTTATTGTAGTTCATACCCCCTGGATATACTGATTACGTAATTGATCATGAGCATTTATTCATTGGTAAAATTGATATTTTCTCTTAGTTTTCAATAAAATAAGGCAAAACCGATCGACAAAGAGAAGTACAGGTAAAAAAGGATATTTCAACAAATAATGCCAACGCATGGGGAAAATCAATAACAGGCCTTCACATTGAATACGTGAGGAGACCGCCTACGAAATGTTGGAAATCTTGAACTACTTATGAAGGCATTATCACAGGAAAACCATGGCAGATCTAAACATTTTTTTCTCAATAATAGACAACTCCTACAGGAAATGGAAGAGCAATATGCAGTGTAGGCATCATCACAGTAGAAACCATAAAAGATCTGAAACAAATTTTTTTGAACAACAGATTTCTGCTAGAGAAAATGAAAGAGAAATATGCAGTGGTTTCAATAAACATGAACATGGAGAATTTCAATGTGATATGTGACGATAATATCAATTCAAACAAGATTTCTAAGAAGGAAGAAAAGTATTCCACATAGGATTCAGACAGAGTATGAGTCGAGGAACAGAACGCCATTCATTTGTAATATGAGACAAAAATCAAGGAGACGTGGTTTGTTTATGAGAGGCAAACTTCCGTTGAAAGATCAATGGACCCATGAAAGTTTGATGTAGACTTTATATGCTGTGATCACCTAGTTGATAATTAACAAAAGGTAGGTATCTATAGGATATTTGGAGCTTGAAATACCACAAAATACTGCAAGGAATGAAACTACCGAGACTGAAAATGTCAACAAAGAAGATATGAAAGCTTTCGAAAAAAGTCAAACGTGGAATTGGTTTTGCTGGCCGAAAAAATATGTATTCGAAAAACATTCTGGTGATATCGAGATTCATAAAGCATAACTACTAATATATGATTTTCGGCAGGAGAAATATCTTGGGAAACATTTATTCACCACTTTTGCCACTACAGATATTAAGAGTGTGCTTTTCCATTGAATGGAGATCCATATACAAGACCACTTGAAAATTTCGAAATACCAGATGATCGAGTATGAAAATAAAAAATTTCGCTATGGAGATTGGAAAAATCTGGAAAATATTGATTGCATAGCTCTGAAAACCGTAAAAACCTTTTTACGCTGATGATATTACGATAAAGGAAAGTGATTAACAAGAAACATATCTTTTTAAAATCTGTTTTTTCGTTAGCCAGATGTCGCAACCCTACGAACGACAACCCTCAGAAGTCGAAACTTGTGCGAGCTAAGGACTGACGAGGTCTTACCCTTTAACATGAGATTTCTAACACAAGTTGGACGAAAGGAAGTGAAAATCGATCGTTCAGCCTGGGCCTTGAACCAGCAACCAAAACGGCGGTCAATTTGAGTGAGTGAATAAAGCACCCACGTCGAACCGACCGACTATGGACTATCGGAATACAGTCCGAGTTAACTCATGTCACATGACCTGAAAAATCACATACCTCATACGTTATTCAAATGTGCAGTGACATAACGGTTTTGTATTGATATTAGATAGACTCGCTCTTCAATTTTGGTTGCTGAATAATTGTTCAATCTCTATGTATGTGTGACTCATGTACCGTGTTTCTCATTTATATTCACATTGTACTCTTGTGAAAACCAATTTGCATAATTTTCCATGAATGATGTATATGTTTCTTCACAGTTTTCCTGGAAACATTAACATTTCCATTCCAATATTCCGCAGAAATTCAGCAAACTAATTAATTTGTTGTTACTCACAATCCAGCTGAGCATGTCGGTTATCCGGCAGATGATTCTGCTCATTTCGAGCGCATATTCCGCAGCAAAACACACACCACAACAAATTTCCTGTTTTCGCTTCAAGTTATTTCTCAAGAGAGCGTTTTGCCACATTATTTTTATATTCACTTGAACGAACAACGTTTTTTGGTCATATATCTCCAAACAAATTGAAATAGTTGTAGTTTCACAGTCCGGTACAATTGTAACAATTTGTTGAACTTCGCAGCATAGAAAACAAACTTTTTTGCTGTTGTTTTTAACATCATAAGTGCAACTGAAAATAACATAGTTTGAGAAAAATGTGTACATTTTGGCATGCATTATTGCATGCATATTGTCTGTCGGTATGATTTGAAAACATATCGGTAACAGATGGAAAACTATGTTGGAGCTGACGATATTTTACCCACATGTCGATCCCATTCCAAAGTAACTATAGTCGCATTTGCTTTTACGCAACCGATGAAAGCAGTTGAGTACTTTTGCTGAGTGCGTTTCTTTACTCATTGATGTGTGTTCAATAAAATTATTAAAAAATGTTTAAGTCTCCTACATAAGATCGGATTCACGGAATATTCAATTAATCTAGATTTTATATCAGTATACACCTACCCATACATATTATACAAATTCGCATACAAGGTGTTCCAAATTAAGTCGGCACCATTGCTAACTCCGTTATTATCGATGCTACGAATTCGGTTCAATAGGCAAACTAGTAGCATTTTTATTGGCCCCAATCGTCTCTCAAGGTCACCAGATTCTAGAGTTTGTTCTGGTCTCTACTTATAAGGAGAAATCTTATGTTTCTTCGGAATTCGTTGATTACTAGACGGTGGAACAACTATTTCTCTAGATGGAATAATTTGGATTCACCTTAAAGATATAACAAAACGTTTTTTAGTTCTCCTCTTACCAAAAACTTTTTCATTCTTCCTAAATCGAAGATGAAGCACAGCGAAAAACGTCGATTAGGTAATTCACGATCGGGAAACGAATTTTTGTAGTGTTGTTATGTTATTATTCTGGCAAAACAAGTATCACATTATCCTTGTTGGGAAAAATATTCGAAGAGTAGTTGACAGTTACAATAATTTATGACATTGTCATGATATACTTGAGTATAATTGACAGACAGTAATTATTTCAACAAAGTTTCAAGGCAACCTGATTACTTATAATAATTCTGTTTCATTGAAACAAACACATTTTTGTCCAACCGCATTGATATTAAGCTCCAATATTTTCTGTTCTGTACAAAAACGACTCCAATGTTATTATTATAGCAGACATATTTTGATTCACAAAATAAATATGGCTAGTGGAGTGGCCTCAAGATGGAATTTATCGTTTTGTAAATTGATACCTAATAGCTCAGTGGTGTTAAATGAGTGGTACGGCAAGATGATCACGGGTTCCATCTGAAATTACCCCGAGTGAGTCTTCGTAAGATCCTAGAACGCGCTCTAAACGTGTTTATCAAAACTCTGTGGTACAGGTACTTCAACTCAACTCCCTGCTGCTCCAATATTTGTCAATGAAGCTCTGATCCTAACCAATTGTTTTCTTTGCCATCACTATAATGATAGTGTATTTCTGGTTATTGACTAATAGAATAACACAAGTTACTCTACGAAAATACTCCAATCACTAAGCTTTCCTGGATCAAAACGTTTGCACATGTTAGTCATAAGGCAATTCAAAGTGAAAGAGATCGAAAATGATCAGAAGAGAGTTGTATTAATACGTTCAAAAATGGAAGAAACTGAACTTTTTCAGGCAGCCAAAACGAACTATAAAACATTGACAGATAGAGAAGTTGACATAAACTTTAGGGAGAACGCAATTGCTTTTCAAATATCATACCGCAACTTTCCAATGCGTTGTAGGATGTGTTGAAACTGACAATATTCCGTAAATTTGCTATAAAATAATGAATTAGTAATGAATTTGAGATGATTTTCCATCATGGTAGAAATACTCCGTACCACTACTGCCATGATATTTCCCTGACACGAACTTTCATGCTGTCAGTTGATATATCTGATTAGGCGATTATTTTCATTTCATTTTGGTAGTTTAGGCATTCCTCAACTAATTTAGCCATAGTTATTATGAAATAGCTATAATTATTTCTCCCACATCAAAATAATTACTTTAGTTAATTCCCACTTCAGTCATTTTTAGCAAATAATTACCTGTTAGGTAACACTTATTTGTGTTATTACGAAAGTTTGGGGACTTTCATTTCAAATGTTTTATTGAAAGTTGAAAATTCAACTCTGCCTGAATCGATTGTAAATTTTTCACGTTGAACAGATTTTTGCAACTTGTATTGATGTTGAAAAGCTGATTATATTTATTGCAGGAGTATAATTAAAAATAAATAAATTTGATTCGAGCGAAAACCAAACATGGAAAAATTAACGAAACTACAAAAATAAGAGAACCCTTCACAGAAAGAATCTTATTATATTTTGTGACGTAATTTTTTTCTAAGAACAGGATGTCACGTATTGTATTTATTATTCTCAGTCAGAATATTATACACCATGTAAACAAAGTAAATCGTAGCAGCCTTGGCGAAAGCAAAAACGAATAGTTTTTTAGGGTATTGACTTGAGAACTGAAATAAAGACAGTCTATTAACGTTGGATTTGAATCGCTTGAGATCAAATTCTTCTGGAAGAACGTTCTCAGGAAGTTTATTCCACATACACTTCTCCAAATGGGAGAGATTTCAAGCAGTGAAGTTCGAGATATACTGAGCTGAACCTATAAATGATGAGCAGCCACAGTCCGTCGCGTATTTGCGATTTGAACCACACTTGGTGAAAACGAATGTGTCAAGTCACTTGAACTCCTCCCGTGAAAGTATCTTCAATGTTTCAGACTATCAAAGTTGCAAATGATATTTGAGTCTCGAATCAGGCGGATGGCTTTATTCTGGATGAAATCCAGAAGCTTCAGGGTATGCTTTTAGGGGCGGAGCTCCATACAAAATAATATTTCGTCAAAAAATGTCTGATCCGAACTTTATAAAGCACCAAAAATTGAGCTTTTGAGAACCAGCCTTTGAATTCCAGCGACATGATGGAGCCAAGACATATTGGTGTTCATTTCAATCCCAAATAAGTCATTATATCATAAAGCGAAATTATCTGTCCTGACATTATCTTTTTGGAAAAAACCGATGCCTGTTTTTTTGCATTGAATTGATCCTGGTAACTTTCACCCCAATTCGGAATCAGTTCTAGATCCTCATTGAGATATGCATCATCCTGCTGCTGGTGAAAATGTGCCTCCGTAGCCGATGTCTACCTTGTACCACTTGAAAACTAAACAGGCCTAGCAGCTGAAGTTTCCAGGTAGTCCTAAAATATATGGTATGACGTTATTGGTGCATAATCCAGCGGTTGTTCATGTCAGTAATAATTGAGTCAGTGGTTTTTGAACAGGAGATGCTGTTTGCTGTTAATTGACTGTTTATTTTTTTTACGAATTCATTGTTAAACATACAACTGAAATTGGATAGGGACTTTCGAATTCGAGAATTACACTTCATTTACAATTCTCAACGTCATTGCCAAATTTCGCGAAATTGAATCGGTTCAAGATATTGAGAGGCAGTACGAAAATTTGGTAGCATTGTTCTGCTCCATGCGTATAAGATTCGATGAGTACAAAAACTTATTGAAAGCGATTTTGAAAAAGAACTAATCAATACAGTATATTTTATGATTTTCACTATCAAAGGGTTTTACAAAAACCGCGACACGTGTTTCGCTATACAAAAGCTTCCTCAAGCATGAACAGTTCATGCTTGAGGAAGCTATTCTATAGCGAAACACGTGTCGCGGTTTTTGTAAAACCTTCCTGTAAAACCATCCTCAATCATGAACAGTTTGTTTTCTCAAGCATAAACAGTTTATGCTTGAGGAAGCTATTGTATAGCAAAATACGTGTCGCGGTTTTTGTAAAATTCTTCAATAGTGAAAATCATATAATAAAATATATTGATTAGTTTTTCAATATAGATTTTCATCAAGTATCGGCCAGTTCTATTCAATTATTAAAGAAGACTTTGATTGTCTCATGCAAAAATAGATAAGATAAATTTATTAATCTTTTAGATGTACAATAGTAATACAAATAAGATAAGTCAAATGCACAAAGTGGAA
>WOGP01002248.1:0-17122 GCA_015342065.1 Leptinotarsa undecemlineata
ACACCCAAAAATTTTGTTTCATATTTATTTTGCAGGACACCACCGTTCACAGGAAGTTCATCAAGCACGCATTTGAATGATATTATATTTGTTTTACTGTCATTCAGAGAAAGCAAATCAGCGTCACACCACATTTTAATTTTTTCCAAGTCAGAAGATATTAATTTATGTTTTTCAATTTCATTTTTCTCTTTCCACAAGATGGTGGTGTCATCCGCGAAAAGTGTAAAGCTGCCAGATATGCTGATCTTCGTCCAGTCATTTACATATATTTACAGTATGATACATGTGTAGTGTGTGTGTGTAGTTTGATTTCATTCACTTGGCATTGACATCAAGATGTTATTTTCTGTTGTCTGTTTATATTTTTTTGCGGAGATTGTATATTCCATGTCCAAGACAAGACTAGCAGTAAACCAGTTTTTTATTGATTCACAAGAGAGGTTAATGGAGAAAATAGAGAGTCAAGTTAATTTTTTTATACAAGTGGTAAGATCTTGATTCATTCTACGAAGCTTCACTCTAATAGGATTATAATTATAAAACATCAACACGATTTTTATTTAAATGTTTTGAATTTTTTTATATGCATGCGATACTGTTTATAAAGACCCAGTTTATAAAGACTTCAATTATAAATTATTACTAAGCATGCAAAACTAACTACTGAAACGAATTAGTAGCCCAGCTAACTATATTACTGTATTGGCATATTCAACTGAACTGAACATTAGATAAACAATTATGAATCGAGAAGATTTGTAAACATGTGCATTGTGGTTCATACATAAGAATATCAACTTTAGATGATCTATTTGTGGCTGGCTTCAAAAATAATAATATTAATCGGCTTTATTCATCGAATAATTACAAATTCAACACAGTGTAACAATCGATGAAAGGCGAAGTTCAGCTTGTGCTGTTTTTCAACTTAACCTTAACTAAACCTAAAAAATTTAATATTATTTCATGTCCTTACACTACATGCTTCCAATGGTCAATAATATACAAGAGATAGAAAAAGGAAGGCAGAACACATCAATTAAGAAAAAGCCTCTGACAGGAACTTTTAACATTGGATTTAAAACTAATAGATTCAAAACTTGATTGCGTGAGCTGCTAACAGCATCTCAGAGAAAACGATTACCTCTTAGTGTCAAGCCTCTGCCAATTATATTTTTCAAGTAACATAAACATTTCAATATGCAGCAACAGGTGTTATAATTCTGAAATGTTATAACAGCGGTATGCAGTGGTCATTATACTTTGTGTGACCTAAGATTCTAATACATTTTTTTAAATATGACAAATTGAAAGAGATCTGTAATCAATACAGTTCAGAGTATCTATGACTTCAGAGTGTTTACATTATTGGTAATGTTAGTTATAGTTAATCGTCAGCTCTGATTTTTTCTTTCATAGAATTCTTAGTTTAGTTAGATACATAATACTTGATGTAGCAAGCTGTGCAAGAAAGCCCTTATTTTAAAGCATGCCAGGAGCCAGGGTTTTATAAGAAATATACAAAGTATCAAGAATCCAGAAAGTCCACCATGGATTTGGAAAGTCCGCATTATATATTTGATCAACTACAACTCATTTGAGACTGAACCACATTGAACAGGCGAGTATTAGGTTTGGAAATATGCTAACTCCTTTCCATGTGTGCCTTTTGAGCTTACTTTTACCAGGCTCGCGAAAGTAACTAAAATATGATGACTCACCTGTTTTTGTCAGTCATAATTATCGATGATCGAAAGAATCCTAATGAGCAAGCACAATATTTATAAAAAGGAACACAATTTACAAATATCTGAATGTGAATCCTGAATGCCGACAATATACACCAACAAAATCAAACAATCTGTACAGGGTTGCCGCTATTCCACGCGAGATTTGTTTCTAGTACTAAAATTTATATTATTCAGTTTTCGTGCTTCCTATATCTGTCATTGTTTTATTGTCGAAGCTAGCATAGACTCACTGAAGAAACATCGATAAACAAGTCCTTGAAATTGAAAGGGTTATGTCTTAAGAAGTGATTGATTCTCAGGAAGGAAAAGTTATGGCTTTCTAGGTACTTCTCAATACTTATACAAAAAAGGATTTTCAGAACAACTACTTTTTCTTTCGTGTAATTCAGTGTTTACATTGAAACATTTTTAGGAAAGGGCTCTTTCTTCCAGTTAGTGACTGAAACTTACTTCTCTATATGCTCTACAAATCATTGGGGAGTTCATTTTGAAATTAGTTGCTTTCTTCGTTTCTTTGGAAGTTTCTCACATTTTTTGTTTAGTGATGAAGAAATAGAAAGCCAAAATCTTTGTTTCCATGTCCATGAACGTCTGACATATGCTGTCAAGATGTAACTGAAACTAATACAAACTAGCATAATAATCGGAAATAGAAATGTAATAAATTGTACTTCGGAATAACAATGTAATACAAATATTTAACAGTAGTATTTCATTACAAAAATAATGAAAGTAACAACTCAGTATCTAATAACAAGAGCATGGTTTTCTTAGAGAAATATGTGTTTCATGATTTATTTCTTCTATGACATATTTTAGAATCCTAACAAGAATCCATTTACCCTGTCGTTACATTGTTTTATTTGAAAGAAATATCAGAAAATTGAATTCTCATATTGGAAATTACTGAAGTTTTTTCCAACATCAAACCGTTATTTTAATATCTCGACACGTGTTTCAATTACCAAATGATCATCTTCAAGAGGAAGATCAACAGCTTGATCTTCCTCTTGAAGATCTTCTTGAATTCGTAGACAATTGACATAACCCAGGTACAAGTATTAGCACACCAAACTATCTGAGCCAAAATGAATACGCTTTACGAAATTTACCTAATCCAGGTACCAGTTTTAGCACACCAATCTGCCCGAGTCAACATAAATACGCCTTACGCAGCGAGCTAAGGACTAACGAGGTCTTATTTTTTAACGTGTGATTCCTAACATGGTTTGGACGATAGCAAGTGAAAATCGAGCGTTCAGCCTGGTGCTTGAACCATCGACTCACAAAACGGCCGGTTGACTGAGTGTACAAAGCACCCACGTCGAACCGCCCGGCTACCAACCCACAACCATCTTGTGTTTTAACTAAATATCAGTCAGGGTTTCCATCTCTTTTTATTACTTCTCCTGTAGTCAATTTTATTAGAGCCTGTTGCATAACTGGTTGAGTTGGAAACGGAAGCAGTGTTTTTATTCATATTGGAATGTTAGGTGCTGATGAGTTTGAAGTATTTCAACGTTACGTTCAATATTAAAATGAGGTTGTAGGATATTTCAATAGCATTTCGGTTGGAGAAGGTACTAATTGCTTGGAGATACTATCGAATTCCATAATAATTAGACGAGGCTGCTTATTTCTATCAACATTCCTTTCATGGTTTCGATACGTCGTTCTATCAGCCCATTTGAGCAACTGTGAGTGTTTTATTTTTCTATTCAAAATATACAAGAAGTAACATCAACATGGAAAACGTTACCAGAAAATGCGAAGAACGAAAAATGTACTCCATATTTTCTAAAAATGTTTTCTCATATATAAGACAATCTGATAATATATATTTGCTGTTTTCGGCAAATGGATATTTCAGTCTGAATATAAGTTATTTTTTCGGGTTCAAAATCAAAATAATAAAATGTTGGGGAAAATTTTACTCCATGGGATACTCACGGATTTTCGCAATTGTTTCTGTGATGATACTATGTGATGGTAGGAATTCATAACACTTTTTATTTTTTGGCGGACTCAATTAATTTTCGAGATATAGTTCGTTAAAGTTTGTATGGTGTCATGTTTTACCTTTTTTAAAAGCAATAAACGATTGCAATTCACATATTTTTTTTCGACCCATCTTTTTCCACCTCATCGCACTTTTTCTATCCCTTTTCATTCACTTATTGACAAGTTTCTTGAAATTAGATTCAAATTCCATAATACGTCACATGATAACCCAACCCAACCTAACCCAACCTTACCTAACCCGACCTAACCCGACCTAAACTAACTCAGTCTAACCGTACTTTAGAATTTAAAAAAACTAAACATCTAAACTCAACTACTCAACATCTAACCTGACCTCCGAATTCGGAAAGGAACGTATTTTCGAATAATGAGACTTAATGCAATTTATAAGAAGTGATTTCTGTGCACCTGACAAATTGTAGAATTTCATTCCAATTTCAGGAAAATCGACAATAAGTGATTGAAAAGGGATATAAAAAGGATGGAAAAAGTTGTGTTTGTAATCGTTTATTGCTTTAGGAAGAAGGTATAATATGACGTCATACAAACTTTGACAGGTTATATCTCGAAAACTAATTGAGCCCGACAAAAAATAAAAGATGTTCTGAATTGCTACCATCATGTAATATCATCTACCATCTCTGAAAAAATCGCAAAAATCCGTGAGTATCCCATAAAGTATAATTTAGCCAAATGTTGTACCGAATATTTTAATAAAGAAAAACACATTTAACGATGGGTAAAAAGTGAATGATTTTGCAGGTAAAGAAAAACAAAAACAAAATATATTCTTTCCAGTTTTCTCGAAAAATTTTAGGTTATGTGGAAACATGATTTATAGAAAAGTTTTAGTCCATGATATTTTCTACAACTTTTGTTTTAAATTTTTTTCAAAGAAGGTCTAGTTTCAGGGGAAACAACGAATTACCATTAAAATACCAGTAAAATTCGGCCCAATTCATCCTCCGTACCTCATATCGAATACATCTTATTATATCTGTAATAAATAAGCACAATATTGAAGAAAAGAGAATTGAAACTTTCCATGTTTTTACCACTTTTATTTGTAACTAACGTTTCTGCAGTTTCGTCCTATAAGGATATTTTCATACTTATACATTTTCACGATTCGGAGACTGTTCTCCTCTGCTTTTGCACAACTAAAACCACCGCCAAACAACTGGTCAACTGGGCCAAACCGTCATTGCAGAGTCCTACCAAGGCCGTAGCCAGAAAACAATTTCGGGGAGGGTTTGATTTGGTGGAACAGTAGAAAAACATGTAAGTAATATAAAAACAACGAAAGAAAAGGAAGAAACATTGTATTACATGACCATATATATTTATTAGAAAACCATTACAGAAATATTAACATAAATTTACAAAATCAAATTTAGTTTTCTAGCTTTCTTTACAGCAAACATATCAATTACCTCCTCGGTGGGTGACGGCGGATTGACATTAACGCCAAACCGTTTAGTCGTTCCTGGCTTGTGGAGTTTCTTAAATGAGTTTTGAGGCGTTTCAGAGAAGAGAAAGTCCTTTCAGGGGTACATGTGGAAATAGGTCGTGTCGCCAGGATCTTTGAAAATTTGTACGCACATTGCCGTAAGGTTTTTCCATTGTGTTTTGGAGAAGTTTTTTTCAATATTCTCTTTCAATCACTTGGTTCGTTTTGCCAAGGAATTGATGAAATTTCTACCAGATTTTATAATTACAATAGTATCTGTATCTGTAAAGAAGGGAGGGTGAGTGTAGGCCCATACTATTTAGGCCACATGTGACCCATTGTACACCCTCCCAAGGAGTTGTCCTCCTAGGTCATCGTCGATCCTGTCCTTTCCAGTAAGGTGGACAGGTCATTAGGAAACATCTCCTTTATATCGGCAGACGTAGGCCAAGACTCGCCGAACACACACTCTCTTATTGACGATAACTCCTGACACTCGCATAGGACATGCCTGACAGTTTCATCTCTCTGTTCATACATCCTGCATCGAGGTGTGTCTACTAGCCCCATATTATGGAGGTGTTTTCTTAATTGACAGTGGCCAGTCAGAAATTCTACTGTTAAGCGTAGATTTTTCCTGGTCATCGCTAGGATATTTCTTCGGCGACAGCTAGGGTCGTCTAGGGTGATCCTAGCAAAATTGCATCCTTTGATTTCATCCCATCTATTTAGGAATTGTTCATGGGTGTAACGTTTGACTAGTTCCGCAATTGTCGAAGACATCAGGCCGTAGGTGCCACTGGATCCTAAAATTCTTAGTCCAGCCGCTTTCTTGGCTAAAGAGTCGGAAATGCGATTACTTTTACTCCTGTCGTGTCCTTTAACCCACCTCAGGATAATGTTATTATCTATCGATGCTTTGGCTAAATCATGGTGGCACTCTAGTACTAGGCCTGAGCTAATACGTTGTCTGTTCTAGGCTAATAGGGCTTGTCTGCTATCAGTGCAGATTTTTATTTTTTTACCAGAAATTCCTTTCCTGGCTATTTTTTTTTGTGGCAATTGAGTTACCAGCCAGTTATGTTTGAACCACGCTGGTATTTTTTCCCATTCTCCACTAAATCCTTAGGCTTAGTGATGTGGAGTACACTCCACATCCTGAGCCTTCTTTGGTTTTTGAGCCGTCTGCGTATATATACGTATTGCATATGCGTATGCGTATTGCTATATGCGTATTGCATTTGTAGCATCTGACTCTCTGTTCTGTTTGATTTGTATTTTGTAGGGTTTATTAAACACAGCCCTGGGTACAATTGCATCACTGGTTGCCTGCAGAGATGTTGCGCAGCGAGCGCTTCTCGCATAGGCTCAGCCTCAATTGACCCAGTTCTACTTCAAGGTTTATACCAGCCGTGTGCAATCGTAACATGACCATTAACGCAACCTCATTAACGTAAAGGTCCAAAGGGGATAGACCACTAATTACTTCCATTGCCGCGGTTAGCGTTATTCTCATGGCTGTGATAATCAAACAAGCCAATTTCTTTGAATGGTCATTGCTTGCAGAACTTTCGGAGGGAATCAATCACCCTTGATCCCCCTGGCTATGGCCTTGAGTCCTCCTGTAAGAAAATCTATGAAATGTACCAAACAATGCATCAGCAGCAGCCGGCACTGACCAAGAGAAGAGGTCCGAAACTCCTCCACGACAACACTCGTCTGCACGTTTCACAAACCACCGTCCGAAAATTAAGCGGAGTTTCAAAGTTCTACCTCACCCGTCATACTCCCCAGTCATATTTTCAAGCATTTCTCATCGGTAAAACTTTCGCCAATCTGAACAGACAAAAACGGCATTTGTGGACTTCATCATATACCGAGCACACAATTTTTATGCTGACGGAATTCGACTTTTGTTGCGTTATCAAAAGTGCACTGATCCAAGTTTCTTTATTGACAGTTGCAAAACTACCAAACCTCATTTTGATACACCTAATATTCTAGAATTTACGACTAATCTAATAGATTCTTTGACACCCGGTAGAGATGAAGAGCAATTGAAGTTTTTAGTAGCTCCCATGATACTGGGGCGAATGACCTCAGTAGCCATTTTACATACAGCTGATATAATACAAAAAAAAACAAACGAACACGAATATTCCATTAAAAAATAATAATACCGCGAGAGTAAAAGACAAATTCTGATGCCCGTTCACTGAACTGATCTACTATAATAAATAATTTTTTATTATTTGAGCGCAACCGTTCGCAGGCCCTATTAATAATTGAATAGTAATGAATGGTTCATCCATGACAATAGTTACATATGCCAATTACGCTTTTAGAAGAAACCGTGGGCACTTGAAGATATTTTAATCACGTCCTGTCTACAAATCGATAAAGTTAAATCGATCCCGAAATACGTAATCACGAGGTAAATTGCATTCATTCAGTGTTATACAAAAATATATTTTTTCGCTTTCAGAATATTCGTGAAAGGAACATTATCAAACTGGATATTCGATAAGGGTTATGCGTTTGCGCTGTATCGATAAATTCCAAATTTTCAGTTTTCGGAAAACAAAATTCAAACTTTGTATTGATGTCATGTCACCTGATTCTGAGCGTGACTGATTGTTTCAAAAGAGCCAACGTGACTCTGTCATACGGTTAATAGGAAATCGCAGGGATAACGACGAATGATTTCATTCGATTCAATTGTTTTATTGATGATTGGCACCGACTACAAAAATAAATTCAAGAACAAGGTTCCCCACCACGTCAACAGGCTACATTTGAGCCAGTTGTTTACCGAATCCGATAGAACCGACTTCTTCTGTGTATTTCCGTTGTTTTTGTTCGAGTGCTGTTCCTAAAAAGCCGCCAAAATGGTGTTCATGGTTATGATACAGTTATGTAAAATCACCAGGGCCAGCAAACTGTTCCAGCGCAATTTTTACCTGCCGCTTCTTAAGCCTTTATCGCCCAAAGATGCACTCCGTCGCCATATCATCACAGGAAAAAATGTCCTGAACCGAATGGAGCATTACATTCCCGTCCTGGAGGAATACCAAGAAAGAAGGTACAGGAGAAGATATATGCGGAAAGGTGTGGGAAAGAAACGCCAGAGAAGGAAGGCATCTATGAAATACGTTATGCCCTTTTTCGACGAAGACATGGAAGGCCACCTAAGACTGATGTCCTTGCTTAGCGGAAAATCCCCGGGCCGAGGACAGTGCTACACCTACCACGTCTTCGATAAAAACTGCACCCTAGTTATTAGCCACCAGATGGAAAGAGCCCTGAGGGATAAAGACATAATAGACATAATGATGGCCCAGAGAAGCGAGAAAATCGTCGTCGTACTCAAAGACAGATCCAAAATCACCCTGCCGCTTGTAGTATACGACGGCAAAGCACCTTTCTACAGGGGCGAGGGTTGGACAAGAAAAGAAATAGAAGAAACCCATCACCACGGCAAGGAAACCATGACTGTGGCGAAACTTTTCGAGGCCAAAGAATCCGGGGTTGAAGAATGGGAACTGGAGATGATGAGAATGGCCTCTAAACGCAAGAGAAGGCACAGAGGAGAGGGTACAGCGGACTGGAAGGCCATGATGGCCGCTCAAGCCGACAACATAGACTGGGACAAGTTCGAGGAGGACGCCAAGCAGATGGTGTTGGAACAGCACGATCCAGTTGATGACAAACCAATATCTATGGAGGTGAATGACATGGACAAGACAAGGAACGTCAATGAGAAGTTGAAAAACGCAGGCGAGGAGGTCATGAAACTGCTGCCAGCTATGCCTGAAATTCCAGAAATTATTTCCATAATCAAAGAAGAAGGCGAAATGGTCGATCTCGCCAACGTTTCAGGGTTGAAAGTCAATATGAAGTCGACCGATTTAGAACGTTTCGTTCCCGGACAGATGGTCAAGTCAGAAGATGGCGAGTTGTTTGTGCCCGGCCAGACCATTTTCACAGAGCAGGGAACGGAGGAGTATACCCCTGGTTTCACCGTCCTGCTCGAAGGTGAACCAACTCTCATCCCAGGTTTGGTAATGGGCGACGATCCAAATAAAGCTGTATTCCTGCCAGGGGACTCATCCATAACGAAAACAGGCGAGCTCCAATTCACTGAAACCGAAGACGACTACAAAGTGGAACGGTCCCCACCACCACCACCACTTGAGCCTGAACCAGAGCCAGAAGTGGAAGAGGTTGAGTTAGAGGAGGAGCAAAACAGTGAGGAAGAGGAAATCGAAGCTCGACCGCCGCCGCCCCCAAAACGAGAAAAAAAGGAGTTCGTTTACGAGAGGCCAAAGCGACAGTACACGCAAAGTATGGGTCCCAAACACCGTGAAAGAAAGTCAAGAAAAACAGCAAAAAGTCTATCTGAGGCAGCCGTAGAGACGGCCAGCAATGAGCCCGTAGTAAAACGTAAACCGAAGGAGCGGAAACCGATTGATATGACAGTGCCCGTGGTTGAGAAAAACATCTTGGAACAAGAAAAAGAACGGGTCGGGTTGTTCAATAGGAAGAAAGCCAGTGAAGAAGTATCTATAGACAAGAAGAGAAGAGAAATAAGGATGAAAATGAAGAAAATGATCGAGAATAAACCCCCGATACCGGAGTATGTTCCTCTTGAACCTGTTAAAAAAAGCGAGAAATTAAAAGAACTCGAAACGAGCATAAAAACGGGCAAGTTCTTCGAAGTCGATTATAAAAAATACCTGAACAAGGAGAGATCAGAGCCGTTCAATTGGGTAGAGCCAGCGCAGTATGGGAGGCTGTTTGACACGGTGGGGATTATGCGTCACCGCATATGGAAGTCGATCATCTAGCGGACAGCTGCCAATTAGGACAGTCCATTGTGCTATTTTAATATCAATCATCGGGCCAAGCATCGATTACATTCAGTTCGTACCCACATTCATCGAAATCCATCCGCATTCGTTGGTATTCTAGTTCATTATCGCTGCTGGGCCCCACTCGCGCGTGGACTCGTAGTACTGTAATAGCGATAATTTTTTAATTGAATATTGGCATCGACTTTACCTGCGCGAGATGCCCGTCAACATCAAAATATCCCTCTGCAAAATCACTCGTGCCAGCAAACTTTTTCAAAGAAATTATTATCTACCTTTACTGAAACCTTTGTCTCCGAAAGATGCCCTTCGAAGAAAAATCATTACTGGGCAAAACGTTCTCGGAAGCAGAATCGAACATTACATTCCTGTCCTCAAGCCTCAAGATGAAAAACTTGCTGAGAGGAGAAGAAGGGGCAAAGGAGTACCGATTATCAAGAAGAGAATTCGCAAAAGCGTTAAAGAACGGTATGTCGAGCCCTTCTTCGATGACAACATGGAGGGCCATGCTATGCTACAGGATCTCCTTCGAACAAAGTCCAAAGGTAAGGGCCAACATTATCTATACGAGGTGTTCGACAAAAATTGCAACCTTGTCATCAGTTCGCAGATGGAGAAGGCTGTCAAAGACAGAGACATCATCGACATCATTATAGCCCAACGCAGCGAGAAAATAGTCGTCAAACTTCAAAACGGAATGAAAATAACTCTACCTTTAGCACCGTTCAACGAAGATGTTCCTCTCTACCGTGGAAGCGGCTGGACTAAGGAATTCATTGAACTGGAACATCACCATGGTAAAGAAACCATGTCTATCGCTAAAATGTTCGAAGCTAAAGAATCTGGTGTTGAGGATTGGGAGCTCGAGATGATGAGACTGGCGAACAAAAGGAAGAAGAAGCACAAAGGCGAAGAGAACAAGGACTGGAGAGAGATGCTTTCGGGTTGTCTGGAGAACATGGACTGGGACAAGTTTGAAGAAGAAACGAAACAGATCGTGGAGGAAAAAGAAGAGGTGGTGGAGGAGGAAAACATCCCAATGGAGGTGAACGACATGGAAAAGACCATAAATGTGGCAGAAAAGCTCAAAGAGGGCGGTCCAGAGGTATTGTGTCAACTCCCCGTAATGAAGGAAATTCCGGAAGTAATTAAAAATCTGGATCAGGGGCACCTATCTGAGTTACAAAACGTATCCGGAGTCAAACTGACACTGCCAAGCAGCGGCAAAGAATGTTTCGTAACCGGACAGATGGTAACAACGGATGAACAGGAAGTTTTCGTTCCAGGCCAAACTATCATCAATGAGAACGGCACAACAGATTACACGCCAGGTATCACCATATTGGATGATGACGAGCCGACGCTTATTCCTGGTTTGGTAATGGGGGAGGAGGAAACCCCTCCCATATTTCTACCAGGTGATTCGACTATAACCGAGAAAGGTCAATTGAAATTTGAAGCGACCGAGGAAGACCGACCTAGACGAAGACAGCGTACCCCCTCTGATAGTCCCCCTCCACCACCCAGACCCAAACCGAAGCCAAAAGTTGAAGAGGAGATTATCATTCGTCGTCGAGTCTTTGACGAACCAACAGAGCCCGAGAAAAAAGAAAGAGTTAAGAAGAGACCTCCGATCATCGAGTTGAAGAAAGACATTTCTCCCCCTAGAGAATCTTTCAGACCGCAAAGGCAACCTATGGAGGATCCAATGAAATTACTGGAAGAGCAGAGACGAAAACGGGAAGAGGCAGAGAAGAAGCGGATGAAAGAAAAAATAGAAGAAAAGATACTCAGGGAAGAGTCCAAAGTGGATAAATTGAGAATGGAGATGAGGAAGAAGTTCAGAAATATGAAGTTCGAGAAGCCAAAGGAATTCGTCCCCCTCGAGCCTGTCAAGAAGAGTCCGAAACTGGAAGAGCTGGAGAGCAGTATAAAAAAAGGTACGTTCTTTGACGACGATAAGACGAAGGATATTCTGGAAAAAGCTAAAAACGCCACCAGACTGTTGAAGTATCAACACGTTCTGAATGCATACGGAAACGATTTTGGAAGACGATTCTAGCCGAGGAGGCAGCGTATGTTGCCAAGCGTCGCCGCCGCAACGCAGCTTCAGTCACATCGAAGACGCGGGCATGTCAACATCTTGCGCCGAACGAGCCGATTCGAATACGAAATATTATTTTTGATTTTCTTTTGTTTAAAACTTTGCTTGTTTTTTACTCCATTGTGTAGTGCCGATCATTTCAATATTTAAAAATCATTCTTGTCGAAAATAAATCATTGTATCCGTCCATCACACTTAAAATAAAACAAATTAAAACTGTGTGAATTTTATTTTTGAAAATGGTCAACTACGTGCTGTCTTTCTGCAAAATCACTGGAGCTAGTAAGATTTTCAAGAGAAACTTTTATTTGCCTTTGCTGAAGCCGCTCACCCCCAAAGAGGCTTTGCGTACTCTGAGAATAACTGGGAAGTGGCTGCTTGGGGCCAAGGTCCAGCATTACATTCCAGTTTTGTTGCATCACTCTGAAAAAAGGCCGGAAAATTCTGAAAAATTTGGCAAGCTACCCCATAGCAAATTAGAGGATTATACTTATATGACTCCTACGTTGGACCCAGAAAATGACAGCCACAAAATACTCTTAAAAATTCTTCAAAGCAAAGAAACAAAAAGTTTTTTCGTATACGCTGTCGATGACAAAAAGTACTGCATAGTTTTCAATTCCGATTTCGAAAATGCCATCAGAGACGGAGACATCTTGGATGTGCTCGTTTCACAAAAGAACGACAAAATCATAGTTAAACTGAAAGACAGAAAGAAAATTCCCTTAGAAATGCAATACTACGAGGGGGACCTCGATGACCTGCTCTGCGGTGAAGGGGCCACTACCCCCGAGGAGGAGAAATTCCATCACCACGGTAAGTACACCATGAGTCTAGCTAAAATATTCGAGGAAAAAGAAATGCGAGAGGAAAAGTGGGAGGAAGAATTGAAAAAAATAATGAAACGTCGTAAGAAGCAGAAATGGGAAAATTCCAAAGCGTACAAAGAAATGATGAAGCGCAACATGAAGAATCTGAACTGGTCAAAATTCGAGGAGGAGGCCAAGAGAGTCATTGATGAACTATCGGAACCTGCCAGCGAGTGCCCTATTGAAATGGAGGTTGACGACTTGAACTCCACGAAAAATGTCAACGAGACTATTTTGAGCCGCGGCCCAGAAATGCTCAATCAACTGCCTACACTCACCGAGATTCCAGATCTAATTAAAAACATGGGCACTGCCTGTTTGCATGAAATCGAAGACATTCCCGCGAACGAGAACGATACTGCCCGAAAGGTATCGGGGGTAAAGGTGAAACTCCCTTCTGGAAAAGAATGCTTCGTTAGCGGGCAAATGGTGCTTACTGAGGAGGGTGAGGTGTTTGTTCCAGGGCAGACAATACAAAGCGAATTCGGAGACGAATATATTCCTGGCATAACAACGAACGTCGGTAGCCAACCAACCCTTATCGGAGGGTTGATTTTAGGCGAAGACCAACGGGATCCCATGTTTTTACCGTCTCAATCTGCCATCACTGCTGATGGGCAGCTCACATTCGCTACAACCCCTGAGGAACGACCCCCTCCCCAGGACGAAAGTGAGCGTAAGTTGAAGAGGAATAAAAAACCGGTTGTCGAGGAAGATATTTTGGAAAACTTCGAAATCATCATCATCGAAGAGGATCTGTCGGATCAATCCGAGTCCGATGAAAAATCCACGGACGAGTCGAGTATCGACCTGAACAATTCTGAAATCGAAGAACTAGACATGGAGGCCATCAGGTTGAAACAAGAGCAGCACAGGCTGGAGATGGAAAAACTGAAACAGCAACTCATCGACGATATGGACGACGTAATCGCCAGTCTCGAGGATAAAAAAGCTCAGTTGAAAAAGAAACTCGAAGAGTTGCGACAACAGCACACGGAAAATCAAAATAATTTAGTAACGTATGTGAACGAGAAAGACGCGCTGGAAATAGCGTCAAAAATGTCCGAGGATAAAGACACTATTAATAGGCTCGTAGACATACTTCTGACAATGACTAGAAGAGCATCGACTTTGCGAGATAAAAATAGCGTTCGTTCAGACAACATTAATTCGTCTTACTTGAGTACGAACGCCACGGATTCCGAAATTAAATTGCACTCGAGCTCAAACAAACTTAAAATATTGTTCAAGACAGCTTTAGTGGCTGCTAATGACGTGTTCAAAAATAGACCGAAAGATCAGGTATTGGCGCTTACGGCCATCGGGGACATTTTAACTCAACCATTAAAGAATGACATCAAACTCCTTCTGGAATTTGTAAGCCTCATGAAAACACAGTTCGACAGAGATGAAGTCTGCAACATGGCCTTCAAACAGCTCTCTAAAATTATCGAAGACACTAAAGTGGCTACTCTGAATACCATTCTTGACAAACAAATGTCAACGCAGGATACCTTGGAGAATATCGGCAAAATCCTCGGCCAAGAGAGTGTTATGAACGTGGCTTTTACGAAAATAGCCAAGATAAACCCTGAAACGACGGATCCATTACTAGAAACTTTGAAAACGCTGATAGAAGAAGTGAAAACGGACGAAGATGCCATTAAAGCTCTACAACGCGCCATTGTGGCCGCAGTCGAATCTATGATGGACAAAACCCTAAAAAAGCTGATGAAAAGTAATGGCTTTCGAGAGCTCAAAGAGGAAACGTTTAGTTTCGCGAAGGCTTTAGGTCTGGACGATGTGGTAGACGACTTGAGCAAACCCACTGATGATTCGCTTCTTCTGGAGGAGACTAACAATATGTTGAAGAGAATGACATTGATCAGGCACCTAGCAGAAAGGGATTATTCCTTGAAAACCGCCATAACGAGGATCAAAAAGAATCCGGAATGTGCCAAATCCGACCCTAGGATCAGACAACTGATCCGTGAGAGCGCTGTTCTGATCTCCGACCAAGCTCCACTTCTCACTTCGAGAAGCATCCCTTTGCAGTTGATGAAAAAGCAAAACTTGCTCGCCATCGAGGACTTCCTAGTGAAGAGAACAGACATAGACTTTCCTGTTTTGATATCCAGGGGTTCTTTGCAGGCCGTGATTCCCAAAGACGCATCCAGAGGCGTGCTAGCGGGCAGGGTGCCTTATGTGCTGATCGACGAAAGTGGTGTTACTAACTTTAGGCCTATGCACATGATGACGGCTATTCACGTGAACAAAAATCGCGAAAAGAGGATCGATGACTATTTAGGTGTCGGAAGAAATAAATCAGTGGAAAAAGACGATACGGCAACGTTTCTGAAAGCCAAGAACAATGTAAGGAGACTGAAAAACATGTTTAACCACCGTAAAAATGCATGAGAAATGTTAAGCAAACCTGTAAATAAATGTATATGAGACTAGTGGTGAAAAATCGTATTCAGATATTTGTTGCAATGAATTTGTTTATATCAACTATGAGAAATGTTCTACGAGAGTTTCTTTTTCTCAACAGGTGAGTCTGAGCAAGCATCTTAGAAAACTTTTGTCTGACAAATCTGAAAAACAATGTTTGCCCCAAATATTTTAATATTTGGTGCAAATATAAATTTAATTGAAAAATAAATATCAATTTATTAGAAAAAACAAATACAGTTTACTAGTTTCAGAGGATTTTATTATGGAAAGTCAAAGCCAGTTTTATTCTCCATAAAAAGTTTTCATTTCCTAAATACCAAAAATTCAGAATGTGGGAAAAAGTCCATCATGAAACTAAAAAATCATATTTCAACGTTTTAAAAATAAAATTGAAATCAAATGCTTCTATGACAAAAATGTCATAGTGAAGACAATCAAAATACCAACCGTCTAATTAAAAATAAAACTGTGAAATATCTCAAATATCATTTTTGATAACTATAGAATAGAATTAAACGCTATTTTGTTTAATAACCATTTTTTAGACAGAATTCTGGATTGATTTTCAAACAAACAAAAGGCTAGTTTCTGAGTATGTTTTGTTTCACCCAATCAAAATATCTCTTGAAATCAAAACACTGTTTTCGAAGTTATTCACGTCAAAAGTGGTATTACATAATTTTGTCATCTTCAACGCTAACCAAACATTTAATTTTAAATATTTCTTTTAATCCAAAATACAAATTCATTGTTTCAAACTCCTCGATTCAAAAAAATTTGGAAAAGTCAAGCAGTACCTAAAGATGTCAAACGAGATAAATATGTAAAGTAACAAATGTACCTACCCAATATTTCTATCTCAGTTATTCTACACAGCAACGATATACAGAAGGATTCGTTTATTGAGTGTTAGAAAACGATTACATTCTTTGATAATATCGCTACGGATATTGAAAGTCATCCATACTTCGTTTATCTGGTGAAAATTCATGTAATTCAGTAGCCGTCGCAGTTTAGCTAGAAAAAAACCCTAACTTTCTCATTCATTTCATTTGAAATGAATGAAGGATATTAATATTTAAAATTTTATTCGAAATATTATGTACTTG
The DNA here is from genome assembly GCA_015342065.1 of Leptinotarsa undecemlineata. NCBI lineage: Eukaryota > Metazoa > Arthropoda > Insecta > Coleoptera > Chrysomelidae > Leptinotarsa > Leptinotarsa undecemlineata. The sequence goes on from WOGP01002248.1 coordinate 16,634, forward strand.
AATTTTTAAATCACGCATTTAATAATTTCTTCAATGTCAAACTGATTTCAGACAAAATGATTGTTATTATTAATTGTTATATTGAAATGTTTGAGGGTGGTTGACAATTGAAATATTTCGATTAGATATTTGGAAAAAAGTTTAAAAAATATTTGTATTTGGCTTCATTTGGTGCCACTTCAATTTTCATGAAACAATAAAAAACACAAATATGAAGAACATGCAATGACAGATTCAGTTCTTAATTCGTATTGAATGTAAATGATATAGAAATAAATACTCTACTTTTCACTCACTTTATTTATATTGATACGACCAAGGTTTCGGTTTTTACACCATTCTCAAGTATTCTAATACTACCCTAGCATTTTGTGGAAATTCATCTTGAATTGAATGATATAGAAATAAATACTCTGTCTACTTTCCACTTACTTTATTTATATTGATACGACCAAGGTTTCGGTTTTTACACCATTCTCAAGTATTCTA
>WOGP01002249.1:0-17121 GCA_015342065.1 Leptinotarsa undecemlineata
TAACTGAATTTTGATGTTATGGCTTGTCAAATTTTTTTTGTAGGTTTTCTCAAAGACCGCTCCTTATAAGTATCCATCGATGATTTTCAACCATATCACCATATAAAAAGTTACCAATCGATTTCCTACCTACCTGACAACAATCAAATGATAGGGTATATAATGAATTCATCTCTGAGCACCAGACTAAATTAAAGTTTCCAACAAGGAGGAGAAACTTCGGGTGATAACTGTTATCACCTGAAGACGATTGTGGATACTAACAATCGAAACGTCGTGAAGTAACTCGGTTTGGAATCTCTTGATTTTTAATTTTCAGAAAATAGAAGTTTTCTGTATGAAAGTGTATAATTATAAAATTATTGCAAAGTGCTTTCGACTTTCGTCATCATCAGTGCTCACCTGAAAGTAAGTGATCTAATTGAAAAGAAAAATTTGAAAAAATTTTAATTTGAAAAATTTGTTTGAGGTTACTTGTCAGGCAACAGGAAGTATCAAAACGAGTACTTGGCACATTTGTAATATTTAATTTATATGAAACAAAATAGGCTGATAGCCAAGAAAATACATTTTTGGATTATGGTCATGTGGTTCAGTCAAAATATTATATGAAAGAAGGGCGACTTGAGACAGGATGTGTCAAGTCAAGTGTCATGTTCAAAATAATGATACCAATTTGAGGAGTGATCCATTATGGATTCTAAAATGTTTTGTTGTGTTAATATAGAATAAAGAATTTTGATAATCAATTTTAATTGATTTAGAGTTCATAATCCTTTCATTAAGGGAAAGGAAATCTCTGTTTGATTTTACTTGAGTAGTCAAGCAATGATTTTTATTGGGAAATCCTTTGGAAATCTCCATCTCTCCAAACAAGTCGAGTCTTAGGACATTTTCATTTATAATTGTATGTAAAATTTTGGAATTTCTATTGGAGCTAAAGTTACGATTGTGAAATTTAACGTGTTGTCCATATACAGATTTTTCAGATTCTTTTTAATGTTCATTAATGCTAGTGAAGAGAGGTTTACAGGCTCTACCAATGTAAAATGCAGAACAATCAGAGCAGTCACGCTTATAGACTCCACTTCTATGTAATTTGTTAATATTGTCTTTGGAATTTACTAGAAAGTTGATCAAGTTATTTCGAGATTTAAAAGAAATGTTTGTACAAGGTATAGTATTTTCTATAAATTTGGAAATAACAGTACACATATTTTGGTCAAAATAAGGTAAAGAAAAATATTTCACAGAAGGTGAACTATCCAAGGTGATAGAGTTAAAGGCCAATCTTCTATCTGATCTGTGTTTGAATTTAGTAAATAATTTGTCAAACACTGGTTTCAGAAGTCAATAGACTTCAAACAGGAGTCTACGGATTGTTGATCCTGTATCTACAGTACGTGGAACCCAAGGTCAAAATTTCATTAGCCTGGCATGTTAGTGCGACCAATTTTTCCGTTACCTCACAATCCAGTTTGACTGTTGTTATTTATTATATTTATCATTTCTGTATTATATACAGAAAATAATATATGTAAAGTTGCGTGACGAATAGATTTAGATTTGATGTATCCTCATTATTTTTACGTGTTCCTATGGAATCAATTATTATTATTCGAGAAATATTCTGATTGACAAATGTTGCAGTGCAAGAGTACTCAAAAAATACACAGGAGCAAGAATTCATCAATATCTGTTACAGCTACGCTTCACTTCGTGTGTGTGTGGATTTTCACGAAAATGGTAAGGATTTTGCACCAATACATGAAAAATGTTTCATTCATTCCCCACACTATAAGAATACAATGTTAGTAAAAGTTTTCTTCTCTATGCAGATACAATTTTCCTGAAAGCATCCAGAAACGCAGAAAATTAACTAAACAAAAATGTAAGAAACAAATATTGAGAATATGATGAGTCTTTGAGGATGATCACTTCATCAAAAATTACAACTGCTTCTTCCGTAACACTGAACAAATTTCCAACTCAGATTACTTCAATTCCATAAAAAAACTTATAGCAAACACTTGGAAAGAAAGATGGATGGTAATGAAATCAAATAAATTACGTGAGATAAATCTCGACATGCGCTCCAGAACTAACAATCAGCCCAACGAAGATATCAAGTCATTCTTACTCACCTCAGAATCGGACACACAAGACTAATACATCAACACCTTATGAAGAAAGAATATGCTGCGGAGTGTGATATTTGTGGTATAATCAACAGTGTGAAATACATTATCCTGGAGTGCCCAGTTTTTGAATATGAAAGATAAGAAGCAAGACTTCCCAGTGATCTCAATTCTGCCCTAGACGTGATGAACTTGAACTCTTTAGTAACTTTTTTGAAATCAATTCATATATTACATAAAATATAATTATACCTACTTGTTCCTCCGCTAATAATCCTTCGCGGTTGATGCGGCTATTTTTTAAATAAAAAAACAACATAGATACGATAGGCTATGTCAACAGATGAAAGCGTTTTTTTGTGATATATTGAGTTTGACAGAGATTGACTAGATGAAATAGATGAGTGATATATTTCTTCAAATCTTACACTTGTTACAGATATTACCTTCAGCAAAGAATCCACTATTTCATAGCATTTGAAACAAAATGGAAAATTGAAAAGCAACATATTCAATCAAGAACAATACCTGTATACCATTCTGATTGCTTTCATTAATCAATATTGCTATGGTGAATAGTAATGTTTGCAAAAATTTCTCACTATTCTGAATGATTCAAATATAATGCAACAATCAAGTTGATTAATGAAATTAGCGCATATTCAGGAAATAGTCTGACCATTGAAATTCGTTCAATAGAAAATATAACTTGCCATAGAACATCTATCAGAATTGGTATTCAATTGATTTCAATTTTAATTACATTCAGCCGGGAGTGTTCATTGAAACTAAATAAATAATCGACACAATAAACAGAATATCTGTCAATATCTAGGTTGATACGTCACTTGTTTTGAACTATTTATAATATATAGACTAGGCTTCCAAAGTCCCATTCTGAAACATTACAGTATCACTATTCCATTTTCTCTTCAATATATTTCAAAAAGTAAATGCATTTATTTTAACCATTGCAGAAAACTCTAAAAATGTGGTATTTGATGAAGAAGCAACAAATTAAACCCATTTTTTTATTTACAATTTTATGGTATATCAGATATTTTGTACATGAACCCAACTGATTGTAATTCAGAATTCTGTTCAGTTTCTTTGGGAACTGTTGATTTCTGTCAAAAGGTACCCCAGAACCATTCAATCAACTTGAGCCTTTCGTTCGAAAAAATTCAAAGGGGTGAATGGTCATTTCATTACGTAAGTACATCAAATACTCTTCATGTAACCAACCCAAGAAACCCAGACTCATCTTATACAGCAGGTATGAAAGGAAAGTATAATTTGTCACCATTTCAGCAAGCATTATATGTGTACGCAGCGTGAGGTACATTTGTGAAAGAGAGGTTTTGGCTTTCTACTTCTCCATCTTCTTACGAAAAAAGTGGGAATATTTGAGAAATTCTTTCGATGAACACTGAATTATACAAAAAACACTTTTCTTTATTAAGTTTGTATGGAATCGAAACAGATATAATTCACAGGATTACCACACAAACTAGTAAATGAAGGAGGTAAAACTTCACTATAACATGTCTTAGCACTGCGAAAAAGATCCAAGAAAAACAGCAGTTAGCCTGAGACTCTACTGACTTCAAACGGAGCCCGGTTGACGCCATAGATGGCGTCCACGTGGTTCAGCCTAGCACCACTGGTGAAACTTAGGACGAATCAAAACAGTGCTATCTAGTACTTGTGATGCACTGTTTTCAATCTTTAGGTTGCAGTAATGAGTCTTCAAGAGGAAGACTTCCTCTTGAAGATTATCACTTGGTGATCGAAACACGTATCAAGGTTTGGTGTTGGGATCAAACTCCAGTAATATTCAGTACTGTCTAGTGTTGGATCATCAATGCTTCGTCTTGGAGAGCTTCGTTGAGCTTTAATATTCATATAGTGAGTCTTTTGTCAATATTATAGTTGACTTCTTCGTCAGGGAGATGTCATCGTCTTTACTGTTTCATTCGCGATCGATCTAGTATTACTGATAAGGATCTGTGGTAGGTCCGAAACAGTCTGGTATTAGATTACGAATGTTTTGTTCTTGGGCTCTGATTTCGTCTTCAACACACTCATTAAAACGATTGGTTTCTATTGAAAATCAATTCAACTTCTGCATCATTTGGAAAAAGTGTTGTTGGTATTTCAAAGCAGAATATCTTCTGAACCAGTATATCGATTTTTGAAGAAAGAGGCATTGAATAATGAGTGGAAATACGTTTTCAAAGAAATATTTCATTCCAAACGATTTACGGTACGATGTCCCCACATAGACACTTGAAAATTTTATGAAAGTTCAATTTTTTTCCCATAAACAAACTGGTATTTCTGCCTATGGTATTTTCACGATTACCTGCTTTATATAATCTCCTGTAGGAAATGAAAATATATATGTCAATCATACTTTACTATATATCTACATCCATTCGCAAATCCTAACCCAATTCATATGTAGAAACATCAATGTTCGACTGACTCGCCATAAATGCAAGAAGACACTTCAAATCGTTCCTCGTCATTTTATGAAAGCATTTTATATCTTGTCGCCTATTTCTTTGAGGAGAGGTCAACAACATGACGACTTTGTAAAGCGATTGCTGAATGGATTCTTCTGAATTGTGGGGAATACGATCAATCGTTTTTTTTTCTTGATGGTTAAATGAGGCCCTTATTTCGCCTGGAATACGAGTATATGAGATGAAGAATATTGGATGTGATTCAACCCCACATTTTGGATGAAGTAAATAGGTATTGATCCGTTTTATATGAATGTAATTCTCACAAATTTATTCCATACGAATCTAAGGTAAATAGAGTGTTTCCGTAAAGTGAAGCATAAATATAAGTAGAAAAACAATATAATTGAAAATTTTTGAAACGGGTTGGTTTTGATTTACTGTTTCTTTGAATGATGATTTGATATTGATGTTAATAATAATAATGTAATATCATGATCCATCCCGCTGAGCTGAATTCAAAAATTTGTAACAATTTCATTGCAATTCATTCGGGACGGACAACAATATAGATATACATATAAATTGAGTGGGTTATATTTCTAGGAGTGATTAATTTTTAGAAAAGAAAGTTTTTGGCTTTCTACTACTCCAATCTTCCAAAGAAAGGAAGGCAGTAATAAATTTCAAAAGTAGTAAATGTATACATAGGTGTGTAGATACTGCAAAGAATTAACTTTCAGACACAAACTGAAATAAAAAATCCTACTGAAATACTTTCATATAAACTTCGAATCAAACGAAAGAAAAATTCTTTCAAAACAAATACTTGTATATGAATACCGAAATATAAAAAAACTGAATAAAGACTCAGTTTGTATTCCAAATATTCGTTATTGAATTGATTAAGATATTATTCACAGGATTCCTACACAATTTACTGAATGGAACACTAACATTCTCACTGGTAGACACAGATGTTTCGCCGTAAAACACATGCCATAGGCCAAGATGGAGTAGTAGAAAGTCAAAAACGTTCTTTCCCAGATTTACGTAGTTATCCACAAAATGATTAGCAAAAATTCAACAAAATACCGAATGAAATGATTTTATATGAACTGACAAATATGTTGAAACTGTATTGATAATCCTCCAACATGATACATTTGTTTGAAGTCTTATCATAAAAAAAAAGTTTTACATAGATGTATTCAAATCCACTTTACAAAGGAGAGAAAAATACAGAGAATTAGAATATGTGAAAAATGGACAAATCCTGCGACTGCGGTAGACTAGACTGAGGTATTGAAGACACCTTCAGCCCACTCAAACTGAGGAAAGGGTAGTTAGGTGCTTTCATGAACCGAGGTCTTTGAAATTATATACTAGCATGACTTTCGATACGTGTCTCGCCCGCCTCCTAATTACATTTTAGCGGCTACTAGCTTTCGTATACTATCGAAACAGTGTTGTTTGGCACTCAGTAGTACTCCTTGACTCAACTTGTGACGGATACGTCGTAATTTGGCAGCTATTTGCTGCACATCAGGCGCCAAAGACTGTTGGCCGACTTGATTTTAGGCTCCATCTGGTGTTACCGCGAAATGATGCAGATGTTTTTGATACCAGGGAGTATGCATTCTCGCCTTGTTTATTTTTCGCACGGGGTCACTACTCTCGTAGCAACGCATAAGGCTATCCTTTAGCACATGTGTCCACTCAAAACGTCCTATTGAATTGCGTTCGTCGTTTGGCAAATTCTCGTTCTAGGCCCCATCATTTGCCATTGACCCCTAATTAGAGGAAATCGATTGGGAAGACTTTTTCTTTGATTTTTCATAACACATTGTTGAGTCCATCGGGTGATTAACTCACGGCCGGAATCGGAAGGTGAAATGTCTTCTACCTTCCAGGTGCACCTGAGCTGGTGGTTAGGTATTGCACCATTTACGATAAGAAATATATTGGTCAGGCTGAATAAGCCATTGAAACTCGCATCAAAAAACACGCAGCAAATATCCGAATACAAAAAGAATATTATTGTCTTACATGCCTTGGAGAATAGATAGCCACAGATTAAATTAATGACACTGTTTGAATTTGGTACATGACAATAGACCTTTTGAAAGTCGGGAAATAAAAAAGTGTTGTATGAGAGCTTCGAACCTTGACAAACCTCCTTCCCAAACATCCTTTGTTACACACTTGAAAGAATTATTCACTCTTTGGAAAGTTACTAGGAACTTTCGTGAAAAAATGTCACACAAACTTTTTACCCTAGAAATCATTGATTTGTAGCGGAAGAAAAAGACCAAAGTGTACCCTACGTCACAGATTCCAATTCTATCTTCCAGAAGATTCATATCATATCATATCATACACAAATGATTTGGATTTGCGTTGATTTGGTATTTGCTTTTTTTTCCTATATATGGCTTACAAGAAAACCAAATATTCGTTTTTTATGCTTTAGTCGAGTTTTATATTTTCATATCATCATCAATTGATGAAATGAGTCTACCTATTGTAACTCAAATTATGGCTGAATCAGTTTCTTTGCATAATATTTCGAAATGTAATATCGAGAGTATGAAATAATTAACTTATAAGATTGCTATTCCTTCAGGTCAGAATCTAAGAAAATATGAAAATTCGAGTCTGATATCAGTGTATCATGAAACTCCTTCACTATAGAAAATATCAATACAATGTCATTAATGAGCAAGCCTTCAGTGATAAAGTGATTCTTTCTCAGTTTCGGTCAAATGGCAGTGTAATATAAGACAAATTCTACGGAAAATTATGAACACCCTTTTTATTCTTCAAGTTCTCAATTGGAATATCAACATTTTCAATGTTCGCTAAATTTTGATCAACGAATTATTTAATTTGTAAGACCACATTTTAAATTACCACACCCAAGATACAGAATGAGATATCGAGGTTACTGTTCATTGTCACAGAATAATATTCGTCATTTATTTTTAAATTGATGTTGTTAACTATTCAACTACAGAAGAACAAGTCAGAGTGGACATACCCTGATATGGTGAATGGTGAAAAATATTCTTTTGTGACCTTCAAAGAGTATGGAAATTCAGTACATTCAATATCACAGACAAGCGAAGAAGTATTTTTAACGCAAGCTCTCCTTCAGGAACTCTATAGACGTAAAGATGTAATTGTAATGTCATATAATGTTATCGATCATAGAGTTATTGATGAGTAGGCTTTACTGTAAATTAGAAGGTATAAATCTATAGAAAAGTTCAGCCATTATTATTCTTGTATAGATTATGCATGATTTGATTTAACAACTTAACAACTTTGAGAGTCAAAATCATCCAAATTCTTCAAAAGACGTTTTAGAAATGCTGAGTCTCAAACGGGACATGCTATCATGGTCAGATGGAATTCAAGTAAAACGGCATTATTCCGTTCTGATAAGATAGACACTTTTTATTCATCTCAAAATTATGCCGCTTCCTACAGCTTTTGTATACAAAACATTGATCGAAATTCATAATAATAAATCAAAATACATTTTACAATCGCAACAACATGAATATCCTGCAAGATCAGGAAATCTGGTAAGAACTGAGAGATTCAGAGTGAGCACCTCACAAAATACTTCATTGAATTTCAAATTATATGTCACATGATATGTCTCCAAACCCCGTACTGCCGTACCATTATTTTTGTCATTGCAAAGTACTAAAATTGAAATTTTTGGCTTTCTACTACCTTCTAAAAATGTTGAAGTCTCCCAAAGAAAAGAAGGAAACAATCAATTTCACAAGAAGTGACTCTATAGATAGATGTAATTGAAGTTTCTACCTTTCATTCAGTATATTGTATAGAAATCCTGTGAATGATATCTGATTAAATTCTATAATGAATGTTTAAAATTCAAAACTGAGTAGGAAAAAGTGTTTTTTGTATAATTCAGTGTTCATATAAGAGTATTTGTTTTGAGAGAAATTTTCTTCCGTGTAATTAATGTTGACATGAAAGTTGCTGTTTCAGAAGGGCTTTCTCTTCCAGTTTTGTGCCTGAAAGTTACTTCTTTGCATGATCTACACAACTATTGAAAGTGATTGCTTACATCCTTCCCTTGAAAGGCTCCCACATTTTTTGTATCAAGGTTATTAGTAAAAAGCCGAAAACTCTCCCAAAAATAATTTAATTACTCCTTAAAATAGAACCCGTTCAATTCAAACTGAAACTGTTCACGTGAATTCTGCCCGATCTTGATACCTTGCCCATCCAGAAGTCAAGAAGGGGACTTTTAATGTTGGCATCGCATATAGTTTCTAAAGTGAAATCTATGACTTTCAATAAAAAATAATATGGGTTCATTCTACTGACTTGATAATGATGTTAACATGCAGGAGAGTAGTCATAATACTACGCTTTGCAACCTATCGTATGTTTTGACTTGAAATCATTTGAATATAAAAACAGATCTTGTTTAGAGTGCAGATACAAAAATTGACTGATATTGCTTCAATTTTTCAAGGAAGAAACCCATTTGTTTTTAATTCAACAGTTTTATATACGAATGAAAACAAATCTCAGTTTTCAAAAAATTATCCAATCCGCAAAATTTTTTTCACTCTACTTCGAATACTGTTATTCAAAATATGTATAATTCGATACATTGTATGTTTTTCAGTCAATATCAAAATAACATTTTCTACAGTTTTCCATTTATTTTGATAAAACAGAAATAGTGCTAAAATTCAACTGTTTTCGAAACACGCCTCACTTTGTCTTTTCCAGTAAACCGTCAACTTGAAAAAATAATCAAGCTGTTTGATTTCATCCGGAGAATGAAAACTTGGTTCCAATAAATATTTTATTCAACATCAAATCAGTGATAAAGACCGTGGTGAGCGACAATAGTAGAAACAGGAAGTAATTTTCCAGTGGCAACAGTTCCAGAGGGACCAGTCACAACAGTACTCTCATGAGCCAAAGTTCTCCCAGCTACCACTCCCACAGGGTGGGCCACCAAAGCAGGAGCAGCGTAAGCAGTGACAACAGGAATGTGGTGAACACCAACAAGAGGAGCGGAATGAGAAACAACAGTGTTAGCATGTTCAGATACTACGGTCTTCGTGGCAACAGCTGGAATGGCATGAGTTTGGACGACAGGTGTAGATACAGCTTTGATAACTGTAGCTTCATGACTTTCTTCAGCTTTAGCAGCTTCGGCAACTACGTTCTTGGCAGCGACTACAGGTTCAGCTTCAACAGCAGCAACTGGAGCAGCTACTACTGCAGCCACTTCTTGTGCAGCAACCACAGGAGCGGAATATACTTTGGCAACTGGAGATGGGTGAACAATTGAATGAGAATGTTCAGAAACGGTAGTTTTGCTTCCGATAACTGCAGCTGCTGCTACTGGGGCCACATGGGCAGTCACTACTGGGGTTTCCACAATAGTTTTAGCTACTATTGGGGTGGCAACCACTGGAGTGTGTACCAATGCCTCTGCATGTACAGGAACTACTGCTTTAGCAGTAATTACTGGTGCAGCATGGGCTACCACAGCTGGTTCAGCATGCGCCAAGATTGTGGCATGGTTCTCTGAGATTATTTGCCCACCAGGTTGAAAAGAATCGATGATGCTACCGTCTGGGCCAACTAGGGTTGTCCTGGAACTTGGACCTTGCAGTACTCTCGCGGAGGGTACGATGATTCCAGCGTTTGCAAGAGCCAAGGTTTGGAGTACTGCGAAGAGAACCTGGAAAGGAAAAGAGTGTTAGTGTTTCTTGTGTATATTGAGAAATATTAATAATTGTTGCAATGTTCATCAACAAAAACAAAATGTTCACAATGAATTTGAAATTTCAGTTTAATTCGCGAAAATTTATGACTTTGATAAGAAAAATATACAGGTTTCTTTCCTAACTACGATACGAAACTACAGGAGGATATTTGTTGGGTCGTTGTTGAAAGTTTCTCACGAACATATGTTCGGAGTTGCTTTGTTTTTGAGATATAGGGCGTTGAAGTTTAAAAAAACAGTGTTCATGAAATATCATAAATATCCTTACATTGATTTTGTTGAAATTTGCTACAGGTATTGGAAGTAATGAGGAGCCCTGACTGGATTAAATTATTAGGTTCATTGGAGTCTCAGTGGGCACCACAGCCAACAGTATTGGGAAAAAACTTACGCCACCGAATTGTTGTAGTTTTTCATTTTTTTCAGAAAATCAACTGAAAATACAATTTCCTGTCGCTGCTGTTTTCTTTATATCCAGCTTCGTTTTCGAAAAAAATTTAGTCCACTTTGCATATCATGAACACTTGTTTTGGATACCACCTAACAGTGATAGTGTTGTCATATTATGAAAGTGAGAGTTGTGGATAATTTAACAAGACAGATATCTCAACAGGGTTATTTCATGTGCTAAAACATTCAGAATGCTACGTGCAAGATTTAATAGTTCCAATAAAAATGCAGGTGGTAGATGATCAGAAACTGTAATAACGCGTGAACTAGGAGAAGCTTTACTTGATGCGATAGAAGAAGATCCTTCAAATAGTATTAGTAGCTGGAAAAAAACCTTCTATACCCATATATAGCGGGTCCAAGCTCTACTGCTTCGAGATTTCCACCTGAGATTAATGTTTTGCAGGTGGTGGATTCATACAATAGCACATAATAATAATTTCTCACCAAATATTTCATTAACAAACGGAGCAAATTTTTCACGAGATGCCATCATCAACTTTCACAATGACCCTTTTTGAGCCGAAGAAAATCCTTACTTTATTAGGGAGATCAGTTTTCGCTAAAAGTTCGGGTAGGAATAATTGATGATCACCAGATTGGATTTCTTTCATCAGCAATAATAACAGGTGAATCCTACATGGAATTTTTGCGAGATCATTCACTTACTTTGTTAGAAAAAAAACGGTACTTGTAAAATGCAACATATGGTTTATGTATAACGGAGCTTCAGCTCATATTTTATTGTTGTTCCTCGTCAGCATCTTAACATCTCCCACCCCAATCGCTGGATTGGGCGTGCCGGACGTCAAAATTGGCCAGCTCGCAGTCCTGATATGAATCCTTTAGATTTATTTTCATACTAGATGTGAATGACTTGAGGAATTCAAAAATTGTCTATTGCAATGTTATAAGGAAGACTCCAAGTATATTTGAACGTGTCAGACAATCGATCAAAAATCATCTTGCAAATAGTTCTAAATCATGACATTTTGCTCACTCACTTCAAGGTCTGAATTGTTCATTAGGTATTTACTTTTGGTTTTCATTTTATGTTGTCCTAAGATAGTTTTTAGATGTGTGTTTTTTTCTTGAAAACGAAACTTGATATGAAGAAAACACAAGTGACGAAAAAGTTGTATTTTTAGTTGCTTACTCTGAAAAAATTAAAAAATTGCAGACAAGTCAGTGGCGTTGTTTTTTTTTCTCAATATTGTTGACTGTGGTGCCCACTGAGACGCTCTGGACCTAATAAACTTCAACGCTCTCTATCTCAGAAAAAAAGCAACAGCGGACATATATTTAAATGATCTAACACATTACTGGCTTAAGTTTCGTACCGTAGTTGTATGTATACTTCGTTAACTTCCTGAAAAGACTTTGATATCCATTTCTGCACTGGTAGTTTATTATAGTTGTTCAATAAAGATTGAGTCTAATGAACTTTCATCAGAATTTAGGGGTAAACAGAAAGTCAAGTTTTTACGAAAAAAAAATGAAAACTTGTAATAATTGAACAATATCAGCAGAAAGTGAATCCAAAACCTCAGGAATATGATATTACAATAAAAATAAGTGATAATTTTCCAAAAAAAAAATGTACATCTGGATTGTGCTGGAAAGATTTTCAAATGCAAAGGTCACTGACTTAAAGAGGATTTCGACTCAGAATATGAGAATGAAAGAAATCAATTTCAGAAGGTTATTTTTTAATTTCTACGTGATGACCAAATGATTGAATATTCAATAAGAATGACAAACTGTTTTAAATAATGATCCCAATCCTCAATCATTTCATTACTGGAGCTTCATCTGGTACTTTTCTTGATAAAATTGGGATATATACATGTATTATGATAATAACATCCAAAGTATCAAAAATAATAACTTTACAATGATACTCACAAAGTAAGCCATGACTATCAACCCAATTTGTCACTGAGATAACTGGTGCTGAAATCATGATGACGCGGTATTTATATGCAAGTATTTCGAAGATAACCTTGTTTCCTACGTGCGTACCTATTCAATTGGTTGATTGATCTGTTCATGAGGAATTAACTTCAACTTGTTTTTTGGCTGAATATACCATAAAAGGACCCATCCACTGTGCTTTGTTTTTGTTATATTTTGTATGTTTCAGATCTCAGTAATAGTTTTATTGCAAAGAAAAACGGTTGATTTTGATTAGTAATAATGCAGATTTGAAACTCTTGAGCAATCGAGTTCCCTTTACATTATTTAGTATGATCATCGACAACATCTCCAGAATAAATAAGTTTTTTAACACATTTTGAGCCATTCTCTATAAAAGAATCAAATTATCCTGAAAATATTCTCAAATGTATCAATATGTCTGACTTACAGTACCTTCCAGTTGAAAAGAGCCATCGTGAGTAATTCATTTGATACTGACATTGTAGAAAAATCATGAAACACGTTCACTTCAGTTTTGAGGGTGTGAAAAAATCAACTCCTCGTTGACCACCTTCTTCCAATAATAACTCGGTAGAGGTATTTTAATTCTGTATTCAATCCTGTGACATTTTCATATCCACAATGATAATGATTGATGGAATAACCCGTTACTTGAGACAATTTCTGTGCCGAGGAAGCTACGTTTAGAAATAAAACATGGGAAACTGAATAGGAAAATTAACCTCATCTAATGTTCGAAGTGAGCACCAATAACTTGCATACAAAGGTATATGAATAACTTCTTTGATCAATTACCCAAACACCAAACACTTAACGCGCACTTAACGCGCGTTTCGCCAACAAAGTTAGCATCCTCAGGAGAAGAAAATTGATCTCCTGAGGATGCTAACTTTGTTGGCGAAACGCGCCAGTGCAAAAATATTAGTTTGGTGTTTGGGTAATTGATCAAAGAAGTTATTTAGCTTTCACATCAAAGGTTCCAATCCCATAATTATACAAAGGTATAAACAAGCGTTTGTTTGATCCCTTACATTTTGAAGGATTTCCGGTGTTTGTAGCCTAAGCATTCATTCCAGAAATTCTTTACCGAGGTTGTCTGCGTGATTTCAACCATACCAATTGAAAAAAGTTCAGTGGAGTCACATCATGGGATATGGATGGTTGATTAGTAGAACCTCTTCTTTCGATCCATCGACCAGGAAACTCATCATTGAAGTGGAACTGCGCAATGCGGAGGAGCTCTCCTGTTGAAACCACTCCTATCCCCAGTCAATTGAAATATCCTTTGGCATATTGCTGAAACTCTAAGCAATAATGGAAAAGTACGAGTCAAATTGTTGTGAATGTTTAAATAGAAAATTTTATCTAGAAGCAATTAAAAAAAGTGTTATAATATATTTTGTAATTAAGATGTTCACTCTTGAAGTTCACCACTTCAAAAAATTAAAGTACTGAAAATGCTGGTATGAATATTGAAGTTGAGGGTATTCTCTAGGGTCATTTAGTGAAAGATGAAAGGACCAAATCTGGAACAATATCTGTCATCTGTCCTCATGAGTTTTCCAAATTAACTGACATCGCAACAATCACTACATTTTTCAGTATTCTCTGTTTTCTAAGCTAGATGGGTCATTACTGATTTAAAAAAAATTGTTTCAAAGAGGTGAACTCAATTTATTTATAGTTATACACCAGATTGAAGATATCGTTCTGTTTTAAAAAAATATATGCAAATAATCACAATAATATCTTTTTGAAAATACTGAATAACAAAATATTGTGAAAACTCTGTGGTTGTGAGATTTTTGTCATTGTGTAGTAATTTATTTTATGTGCCAATTTTGATGACGGCTTTGGTATTTATTTATTGCTGTGCGTAATTCCGTTAATGAATGAATGGATGTTGTTATCGTTTTTGCACCATGTCTCATTTTGCAATCACATAGGAAAATAGTCAATTTTCATTATTTGACTTTGGCAACAATAGCTTCTATTTCAGACTAGTAATACCATCTTGAACAATAAGTATTACTGGAGTTTCTTCCCAACATCAAACCGTTACTTTAACACCTCGACACGTGTTTCGATCACCTTAAAGATGATCACTTGGTGATGGAAACACGTGTCGAGGTGTCGAAATAACGGTTTGATGTTGGGACTATACTCCAGTAATATTCATTACAACACCAAAAGTTCCGAACAGTGCATCTCAAGTACCATCTAAAACAGTTTTCCAAGATCATGGCACCGATCGTTCTGTTAGCCCTGATCGTATTGTGCATTTCTTGTACAAGTACAAGTTGGATTGAATTTATATGATATCGTGTGAATGAACATCAATTGAGGTAGTCACAACCATAGGAGTTTGGGTATGGAATGAATAGCAAAGTAACCAAATGATCACAATGACTTTTTGAACACTCATTGAATGAAACATAAAGAAAACTCTTACACGGTGGTTGTGAGATTTTTGTCATTGTGTAGTTATTTATTTTCTGTACTCTTAACAGGTCAAGTTTTTCATAATAATAATGTGTTGAATGTTAATGAAGAGTTCAATATCTGTTTCTTCCTGTGCGGAATTTTGTGGATGAATGAACGTTGTGAATATTGTGATCATTTTTCAACATGGTTACCAATAGATGCCACCTCGAAAAAACACTATATCTTCAGGAATAAATAGGTGAAATAGCATTAAAGATGATCCTGAAAAGGAACAAAATAGTGAAGTTGATTTCAAAATGAAAACATATTCACCTATTATTAGTAAATATGTAAGTGGTGAGAGAAATCAAAGCACAAAGTATTTTCAAAGGAGTAAATTATTACTGATATCAGAAATATTGATGTTTCCGACTTGTTATAGTGGTCAAATTGAAAAGAACTTTCCGATACTTGATGAAAATCCATATTGAAACTATTCAATACAGTTTATTGTAGGTACGTTTAGTTGTCGCGGTTTTTGTAAAACCCTTGGTATTGGTATTGACCTTCTGACCGTTAACCAGCTGTCACACCTCTACTAACGACAACCCTCAGGAGTCGAAACTTGTGCGAGCTAAGGATTGACGAGGTCTTACGTTTCAACGGATAATCTGCTTGATGCCTTCGACAGAAGAAAAGTTTATCTGCAAGCTTATGCAGATGACCTTGTTATCCTGGCATGGTTCACGTCGGGAAAGAAAGCTTGTAATATTCTCCAAGGCACGTTGGACGTTTTTCATAGTTGGTGCCCGAGGGAACAGATGTCTGTTAATTCCAGCAACACTGTTTCAATTCACCAAGAGTAGAAAATTGGACGATCGAACGCCACTTTCCCTCAATGGTGTGGTCATTCCATTTGAAACGGAGGTGAATAATCTTGGTATTGTTCTTGATAATAGACTCACCTGGAAGGCTCACTTGAAGAAAGTTTTACACAGAGCCAGATTGTCTCTATGGACATGTTGAAGGATTTTTGGCAAAACATGGAGTTTAGGTTCCAAACAAATCCATTGGATTCATGTGATGATTGTCAGACCAATGATCACTTATGGTGCAATTGCCTGTTTGCCGAAAACTTTATAGAAAATGGCCCAAGCGAAGCTCTATGGCTTACAGAGACAGGCTTGTCTGGCTATCAGTGGTGCCATCAGTACCACACCATCAGCGGCCATGGAGATCTTTCTAGATCTTCTCCTCTCCACATTTTTCTGGAGAAAGAGGCTAGATGGACTGCTAATAGACTTGTTCATATTGCCAATTGCAAATATCAATTTAATGCACAATGCAACAGACTGTTTGATTACAGTGGAAATCACAGCATTCTTGAAATGTCATCTGACTTTATGCCTATAACTGTCAAATACGAACTGCCTTTACTGTCAAATACGAACTGCCTTATAGAGTACTATTCACGAATAGAGAGGACTGGATCATCAGGGAGAAGGAAATATTGAGATAGTTGCTGGTTCACAGATTGATCAGAAACACATTCGGGTTCTAGTACAGGTGTTTTTATTCGTAGACCCAGGACAGAGATATCTACCTGCCTGGAACTTATGCAACTGTATTTCAGGCGGAAATTTACGCTATTGAATAGTGAGCGGAGAGATAAATCCAACTTCACATACAAGTCAATAAAAATATTCTCGAACAGTCAATCGGCGTTGGTAGTTCTTGGCTCCAACCGAGCAACGTTTAAATTGGTAGCAAATTGCCAAAAATTACTCTCTTCGATAGGAAGACTTAACAGATTCATCATACTTTATTTCTCCAGGTTCATACAAATAAACATAGAAATGCGTCATATGCGTCATAAAAATGCGCATTAAAAATGTCCTTATGGTAAACT
>WOGP01002250.1:0-17121 GCA_015342065.1 Leptinotarsa undecemlineata
CACCTCTATGCAGGATGTGTGAACAGGAAGATGAGACTGTCAGGCATGTCCTGTGCGAGTGCCCGGAGTTATCGTCAATAAGAGAGTGTGTGTTCGGTGAGGCTTGGCCTACAACTGCCGATATAAAGGAGATGTCACCCAGTAACCTGTCGACCTTCCTGGAAAGGACAGGATAGACGATAAACTAGAAGGACAACTCCTCGGGAGGATGTACAATGGGGTTACATGTGGCCTAAGTGCTCACACTCACCCACTGCTCAGCATTATCAATACGTTCTTGTTTTTTGTCAACAGTGAGCTCGCGCGACACCCACTTTGAGCAGAACTTTCTCATAGTCAAATGCTCGTGCAATATAAAGCCAACCCGTTCTTTTGATATCATTACAATGTCAGCTCACTCAAGCAACTCCATTTTTCGATCATTCCAATGGATATTGTGGATTTTTTTTGTTTTCTGGTGTTCCTGCCTCATTTGGGCGTCCACAACGTTCTACATCATCGGTGTCTCTACGACCACGTTTGAAGTCAGCAAACCAACGTTTAATTGTTGTTTCTGAAGGAGTCGAGTCCTTATACCAAACATTGTTTTTGATCCATATAAGATTATAAGTCCAATGTCATAATTTCAACAGCTTCATTTTGAAGGTTACTAACTGAAAAAGCGGTGAATGCAATAAGACTAGCGCCATCTATGTAGTAGGCCCGAGACTTTTCAGCCCATGTAAATAAACTATTATATTCTATTATTTTCTGTTCTATTCAGCACTCCACCTATGCCCGATCAAACCAGACAATGCCGAACCAATTAGGATAGTCCTCCCAGCCATTGTCTTTGAAATAATATCACTGACACACTACATGGGGTCTCATCAACAAGTCTACCATCGAGGTAGTTGCAACGCATTGGTGCCAACACCGGCTGCTGAAGATGCCTGTCGCAGTTGTGGGCGAGACGTTTGAACCACGGCTACCCAGCCCGAATAACTCCCAGTTCCATGTTTGAAAGTTCAGTTCATTGTATTGGTGCATTTGATCCTGTGTGGGGAACCTGTAACCCCCATCGGGCGCGTCCCCAGGTGGCGGATAGGGGGGCCCTAGCCGGCAAGTCTGGTGGGCTGGAGGGAAGGAAACACCCTCCCGCGGACCAACAGGTTTACAAGGCCTAATCCAAGGTGTTAGGCGACCCGTGCCGATGGATGAATGGTACCTGGGCCTCATCAGGTATCACAAACGGAGCCTCTGGGATACCGGGCGACCTCCCAGAGTAATCAGCCTTGCATCCACACAGGGGGCACCGTGGATGTGGACCTTTCTATCCCCCATACTCGTGGGAACAAAATGGATAAATGGGAATATATACACAAAAAAGATAACTTCATGAACGATACTTCTGACTGGCAAGCTGGAGGACTGTCTGCTTTCGAACAGCAGTGTAAAAGACCATCAGGGACGCTCAAGCGCAAACGTAAAAGGGCACGAAAAGTTGCTGCGGGGACATGGGTAGAAAATAAACCACTCAAAATGTACCACGACCGAGAACCAAGACCCAGGGAAGAGATGAGATTACTTTCGCAGAATAAAAATATCGGCGGCTATGTCTCGCATACTTCAGAACTGTCGGCTTTCGAGCAGTTTCATAAAAAACCATCAGGAGCACTAAAGCGCAAACTTAGAAGGGCACAGAAAGTTGCCGCAGGGACATTGGCAGAAAATAAAGCACTCAAAATGCACCACGGCCGAGAACAAAGACCTAGGAAAGAGATGAGATTACCTTCGCAGAAAAAAAATATGGGCGGCTCTGTTTCGCATACTTCAGGGCTGTCGGCTTTCGAACAACTTTATAAAAAACCATCAGGAGCATTCAAGCGTAAGTTGATAAGAGCACAGAAAATTGCCTCGGGGACGTGGATTGAAAAAAAAACACACAAAATGGGCCGCGACAGAGAAAAAAGACCCAGAGAAGGGACAAAATTTCTTTCACAGAAAAAGATGGAAATGCCCAGGATTTCCGAAGAAGCAGTTGGGTATCACAGGGAGCCTACAAGTGATCAGAAGATGGCAATTATTGATAGCCGCCACCCAGGGATCATGTTGAATCAGGAACAAGCAGATCTGATTCAGGCAAGATTGATTCAAGAACTAGACAACAGCTCCTCAGCAAGCTACGTGAACTTACAGTTCAAAACAACTTTATTCAACGCAGGCGTCCTTTCGATAACCTGTGCGAATTTAGACACAAAAAAGTGGCTCTGGAGGAGAGTCAAGACCCTGGGAACACTTTGGGAGGGAGCGGATTTGACCGTGGTGGAGGTGGAAGAGCTTCCAAAGAGGCCGAGGATCCGAGTATTTATACCAGGTCAGAAAGATGAAGAGGAAATGGTAAGGACTCGTCTGAGTAGGCAGAACCCTGAGCTGCGAGTGGAGAACTGGCTGCTAGTCAGTAAGAGAGAGGAGAAGGAAGGACAAACCCTTGTCTTCTCTATGGATGACACATCTTTCAGAGTCTTGGAGGAAAGCAGGTTTCAAGCTTATTATAAGCTTGGCATGATCACCTTTAAAGGTGCTGCCGGGTCTTAACACAGATACTGGGATAAGTACAAGCCAACGTCTATACTAGAGGTGGTTTCAATTACTCTCATTCATTTAACATGGGCGTAGAGGGAAAACTATGGATCATGAGGGATGCACCATGTTCACCACCATGCATTTCAACGATTGTTGAAATATTTGGAAAGATTAATTATATTCTTGGGAGAGATTGATGTATACCTCTTTCAATTTGAAATATTAGTATTTGTTTTATATTATTAATAAATTGAATTGAATAAATTTGCTCGTTTTCTTTAAAATATTGCACTGCAGACGTATTGCCATATTCAGTTAAAGTCATTAATATTGCCATGAAAATGATGAATCGTTGAATTTCAGCTTCGTTTCTTTTGGAAGGAACACTCCACCATAAAATTGAGATAATTTTACATGTGCTTATTGATGAACAAAATTTTCAATATATTTTTTTGAAAATATTCACTCTGTAAGTAACAACAGAAAACCTTAATGAATATAATAGTGCTTTGAGACAATAGAAAATGTTTGGAAAATCATACTTTGAAAAACATTGGTCAACGATATTTCCACTGACAAAGTAAATGGTTTTTCATAAAAGGAGAATTTACCATACCACGAAAATGACAAATTCAACCTTTCTTGTTATATAACTGCATCTTCTTATATTATCGATATTAGAGAGCTTGTTTGCATTACGATACATGTTAATTGGTGACTTCAACATCAAGTTCGTTTGTGCCCTTTTGCAATAGAAAGTATTCTGCCTAGAGGCTAGTCTTGAAACAAATAATTCAATTTCTGATAGTAGTGCAGAACAGGTGCCGGATTTATTCGTTTCTCTACTTCTACAAATTTGAATTCATAAAACATATCGGAGTAATTACAATTCTTCCAATGATTCTGAAACCGAGGAATGTTATATTGTATCAATTGCAGATGTATATTGATTTCTAGTGTTCGACCGAAACTGGTTTTTACGACCGAAACCGAATTTCGGTCTCAGTTTCGGTCGAAACCGAAACTTCCCTGCAAGGAGTATGTTTTGAGAGAAACTATAAAGAAAACTTGTTAATATTGAAAGGATTATATTTTTAGTAGTGATTAATTGTTGGGAAAGAAAGTTTTTGCCTTTCTACTACTCCATCTTGATACAAAAAAAAAAGTGGGAAATCGGTATTTTTTATGATATCGGTTATGCTCGTTTACACGTGTTCAATAACTTTTAAACTGATGTTAAGTTGGGCCTCCTCATCATATTTACTTGGAGTGTGCTTTTTCTTAAATTGATTTGCTACAAATCCTGTTTCTCTGAATTTCGACATTTTCCTTGACCGTTCATTAAATACTTGCCGGGATGGTGTATTCTCACCACATATTAAAACTATTTCTATTCTTTCCTTAAGAGACATTATTCCAACAATAACTGTTAAAAATTTGACAAATAAATCGACAACTTGACACTACCATAGCATGCATTTTGTTTGTCAAGACCTTCTTAAAAATTTTATTCAACGTGATTAAGCATCCTTACCGCCCTAGTTAGTGTTTATAAATAATCTGTAAATACTGAATATTGAAATTTTAATGTAATTTCAACTCTAGTAGTTTTATTAATACTTATTGCAGTTTTTGAATTGTGTCTGCTTGCTTCTTCAAATTTGAAGATACTGACGTTTGTTTAAGAAAATAGTCAAGTGATTGAAACTTTGCACCAGTCATGTTAAAATTTTTATAGCAAAATTTTAATTTCTCTCTAAAAATGTCCGTATGAGTAAAAATGTATCAGAAAAGTTAAACTCCATGATGAGTTTTTTATGTATACATGAATTGATGACAATTAACCGAACTTGTTTTTTAAAATAAAGGGGATATCTTTCAAACATAAGCAAAACGTTAACTTTATCATAGTTGCATAAAATTTGGCATATGGATAAAAAATTGCAGTAGACATAACTTTTTCAAGTAACTTTTTGTTAATTTCGATTCAGAAATGCACTTCTTCGATTTTTAAAAAAAAAAAAAGTTTAATTTGACAAACACTGAACGTCAGTGGATCGCAGTTGGCCGCATCATTTTGAGTTAAATTTGAAACACAAACAAGCGCCTAAGTTGAACTTCATTGAAACTTTTCGAAAAAGAAGTTTCCCATATGATGCGCACTTTAATGGTGACACTGTATATTGTAATAGTAAAAAAGAAAGTAATATAAAATTAAAAAACAACAAAAATTAATTGGCGCTCCGGGGCGACTTTATTGATTACAGTGTATGCAACAAACATGAAGTTGAGGGTCCTCTATAAATAATACAAATCCAAGTAAATTTTACAAATACACTTCAATTTGATAAAATATACTCGAAACTGATTTGATTGTGGCAACTTCAAATACATATTAAATCAAAATGTATCATACGGGGGTAATTCAAAATTTTCCAAAAAAAAAAATCGAATAGCAGGCCATGACTACGTATCTGAACATAACTTTCAATTCTAAGCAACATTTCCCTCCAACATATTTTTATATTTGTTGAAATGAGGGTACTTTACCACAGAACGAACTTTATATTTTTTGGCCTATCCTGTATGGTGTTTGCCATAAAGTCATTTCAGGTACACTTGGTATAGTTTTGGAACATGTACCAACTTTTGTCAAGAATAAAATTTTCTGAGAAAACAATAATGAAAAAGTTTCCCATTTGTTGCACACTTAGTGGAGGAGCACACTGTATAAAAAATATGCAGAAAAATAGATTCAACTGAACTTTTTGTTTTTGATTTGACTGACTGCCATTGTTGCTGTTCCGTTTTCAAAAGCTTTGAGATGCCATTTTGAATTGAATAACCACCATCACCCAATACTATAATTTAGCAATTCAATGCCTGTCTATCACCACGAACATGTTCTGAATGTCCGAGTGCTTTTCCTTTGGGTATTATGTTATCGCGGTTACAATAACGTCTGCTGCGAACAATTTGTAATGTAGGGTCTTTCCGTTCAGTTGTTTTTTATCCGCGTTGGCCACCTTTTCGGTCAGGTCACCGGCGAGACGGACAGGCCGGCCTGCGGTCTTCTCGAGGCCCCCCGAATTGCCGGACGGGCCGGGGCCGACAAGGTTGTTTGGCAGGCTGAAGGTTGTTGGTAGGATCGTCCCAGCCGTGGCAGTAAACACTCCAGTAGATGGACAGTGGAGGGTTCTCGGGGTACAGTTTTTAGTAGTCTTATAAGCTGTACGAGTATTGCCGTTTTAGTGCTTCAGTAATGGCGCCATAAAGTGCATTCAAAATAAGCAATACCCCTCCTGCTACTAATCCATTTCTGTTTCAAGTAGCTGCATTTTGAGCAGCAGCTTCTTCAAGCTTTATATACTGAATACATAATATGACATCAGTGGGCTTGTTTCATGTTATGGAAAATGTTACTGGTTTGCTTATAGACTGTTCGAGTTAGAGGTATATTATAGTTATCAAGCCTAATCGGACCTAAGATCTCTTTATATTTGCAGGAAAATTAAAAATTCGAAGAGTTAGAATTTAAATTGGCCGCATGTCTGTTGACCAATAAAATTGATCGTGTCTAGAGCGGAATTGCCAAGTGTAGTGGTTTTTAATGGCCAATGACAGATCTGACGATCCAATTTCACAGACGCCATTTTTGTTGTTATTGTTGTCATTACAACAACTGTTACTATTATATAATTGTAGAATGTTTTTTCGTAAAAGGTAAGTCTCGGCGTAATTTCTCATAGTAGTTTACATTCGGAAAAATATTTTTTCAGGATATTGAATTTTACCTTTACTACCACCAAAATACCCAATTGTAAACACAGATCATCCAGACAAAGAGTTTTGCAGTGTTCCAAAAAACTAAATTCTAAGAGATCTATGGATTTCTTCAGTTGACCGAGCAAAAATAAAAATTAAATCAAATGAATGTCATATAAATAAGAGGTGCCTACTAAATATTCCACCTACCGTTTCAATTTTTCATTTTCCATTTCGCTACTTACCAAAGTATTGTAAATTTGTGAAGTAAAATTCATCGATCATTTAAAATCGACTCTTAGTAAGTTGTCAGAGTCAGCTTCAACAAAATTAGGCTTAACATTCATTTTAAAATTATTTTAACAAAAATACGATGTTATGTGTGGAAACCATAAACATTAGCAAGAGCACATTGTCGCATACACTTCAGAGGGCGCTGGCTGACTGGATGACAATATGGCCAATATACCAGTACAGTTGAATTTCTTATTTTTGGTGGGTGGCATGAATGCATAATTGATTTATTTCATTAGGGTTCCTGAGCATTCAACAACCATTTGAAAATACATCTCGTCAAATTCTATTTAGATATAACTTGTATCATATCAGTTATCAAGGTAAATATTATTGTCCATTTTTATGTTTAATTCGTGGATTCGAGCGATCCTATTCTTGTATATTTATTTGTTTCCTGGCTTTATTCTTGAGAAAGTTAATGAATAATTACAGAAAATTTCAATTGATCGTTCATTTTCTCAGGAAAATAGAGTACCCATATCACAGTGTATTGGTTTATTCGGCATTGAAAATTTAAGTCGGATCCATTCTGCTTGTTTTTGCAACATTGAGTTTGAACTTTTTCTTAGCTAACAGCTCGCGTAGAAATAATTCGTTTTTTCATTGAGTTTTATTTTACTTCATTAAATTTTATCGTATGATTATTGATATTACCTCAGAAGCATTTGTTGGATCAGTTCGAGTACAATCAATTCTGTCTATACTTGACCTCATTCATTATTGAATATGTTATAAAATAATGCATAAAATCATAGTTTAGGTGAATATTTTGTGATTTCTCGACTTTATGTACAGATTTTAGATACAGAACTCATTTCCAAATATGATTTTTCGTGTTCATTTTATTCCATGTGAAGAATTTCTCATCAATTGAAACGTTAACGGGTTCATATACACTTCCTTTATTAAATTGATAAATATAAGCTTTGTAAATTTTAGGATTTGGCAATTGATTATTTCTATTGTTCCTATTGGTCAATAGAACAAGAAGCGGGAATAGGCCCGTGACGTCACCCATTTACCACAATCGATTTTTAATAATTGATTACGGTACTTACGTTACTTAGAGTGATGTAACAAAGTGCACTGTTTTTTTAATTTGAAATTTCTATTATGTGAACTCTATGCCAAAAATAGATGAAACAAGCCCATTCCACGAATAGCTGTGAAAATTACAACAGCCTGAAAGACATTGATTTTCAAATTTCAGATAAGTCATATTATCTGAACTAATGGTTTGCTGAACATGACGTATAGTTTTTTCAGTAAAAATCTTAATTGAAAATCGATTTCTGTGCAAAAAATTAGTAATTCATTTCAATAGCTCTATTTCCAAACATTTCATATTTTGTTTCCGGTAAAAATGATTGACATTGTTCATACCCAATGGAGCATTTAGCTTCATTCATGTATAGTTTTTTGTCCAGAGTATTTGAGATTGTCTCCATCCCCGGCCTAATGAAGCATTTAGCTCCGTTTTCGAATATTTTTCTGTCCAGTGTTCAAGATTATCTTCGTCCCCGGCCAGCAGATATATCAAAATGATAGTTCAGGTATTGGGCACTGATGAGTCTCGCTGAGCGATTTCACTTCAATAATGTACTTTCAGTATTAAGCATAGATCTGATGTTACTCGATAGTGACCAATCGGTCTTCAATTTTAAGCATGTGCAGCTTGATACAAGAAAGATCAACCGTGCAGCACCGTTAGAGATACTCTTTTGTAGTTGAGGTATTCATGTCATCTTCAGCGAGGTAAACTGGTGAAAGTATTGCATAATAAGCCTATCACAAATTGTCTCTGACCCTCTTGGTTGGCCATTGCTGCTATTTGTAGATGCCTTTGAAGCGAGGTGAACTTAACGCCTTGTGAGGAGAAAGTAGAACCGCTACCAAGTGGGTAGCTGAAATTTCCTCCCTTGAGTAAATTCCAGCTGCCGTTTCATGATCGGTTTTCTATCCCTCTTCATACCAGTCATTTCTGCCAAAAAATGTCTTGGAATGACTGTTTACTATCCTGTCTTCGCTGTTTATGACTTTTATCGTGGACTTTATGTCAAACATGAATTTTGGTGTCGTGTGGTTCGAGAACACGTCGGATGTTCGTTCCTCAACATATTAACGAAATTTCCGTCAAGCCTCATCCCTTGTGAATCCGGAAACGTTCCAGTATCATTCGCACCATTCTATCCTCCACCTTCATTAAAAGATATAAAAATGTCAATAGGATCTTCAATGCTACTGATGTACAAATTCACATTACACCCTTCATTAGTTAAGAACCAAGTCTAGTATTAGTGATCGATTGTTTCATTTTGTGGAAACCTTGGGTTTCAGCTATATGTCATTCCGTAAGTGGTTAGCATCAGTGCTTCCTTCGTCATACTTTTTTACCCTTTCCTAATGTACCCGACAAATAGGTATTAACTATAATGTCTAACAGGCCTTCTCACAGATCACTGTCGTCTGAATCAGCATAAGCAGAGACTCGGACTATCGAAAGACGGAGTGCGTCGCCTCTAAGCAGAGGCCTAATCAGATTTTTAGAGTTTGGCAGAGCCGTACTCTTACCATCTGAACTGACCCCTCATCATACAAACTTATCGGCTTCGTTAGGAAGCGGGGTTCATTTGGTTGAGGAAGAATAGGTGTGAGCCACATTAAACCCTTGTGGGTTGCGGTGGAGGCTCGAATAGACCCTCGCAATTTTGACCTAACCTAACCCGACAGATGTATTTTTCACTTCGAAGTTTTAGAAGACTCAAGCCTCATTATTGATCCTCCTAATGAAAGCCACGGGGGTCGAATTCGTTGGGCTTATGTTGAGCCCTTCTTTTTCGATCCCTCTTGTAATAAAATTCTTGGCCCGTTGTATGCGTTAGCTCACTATAATATTATATTTTCCCTGAACTTAGATGAATAACTTATCTGCATAGCCCAGTAAAAAGTATCCAGTATGTTCCAAAACATGTCAACTCGTACATGACAACACAGTGGGGGCACGTTTGATCCTGATGATAACTTTTAACCACCAGTCTCAATCGCTGTTCTTGTTGGGTATGCATCTTAGAGCCAAACTTTCTGGGTAATACATTTCTTTTTTGAAGTTTCCGGTCTTCATTGCAGTATAACTGGTCTGCTTTGTCATCTGGTCTAGTTGACTTCAATGCTTGAAATAGATTTACTATTCATTCAATCTTCTTCAAATCAGCCACTTTCTTCGCCAACTACCAAATGCCTTGAATGCCACCAGTTCTGAATTTATCCAGGACTACGGTGTTTTTTTTATTCTAGGAGAAGCTCATTTATAGTATCTCCCTCTTTGTTTGTGTTCCCATCAAAGTTTATTCGTAGGTTATTTATGGTTTGGGGTTTCTTCCAAAGTAAGTATCGTATACACCCTGACACATTATCAATTTAAATTTATTCATTTTTGGTTTCGGACTAAATCAGAGATTTCTGCCAATGAACTTATTTTTTATTGTTCATTCTCCGCCATTGGTAGACAGACGAAATTGAGTGATGCGGCGTATACAATAATATATACAATATCAACCGTCCGGGACGACCTCATTACAGGTTACCAACCGTCTGACGTCGATTGTTCACTCTCTATTATTCATAGTGGTCTTACGCACAGTAGCCGTGCACTGCCGCATTTATCATTATTATATTCCGGAGAATTTCACCTCAGCAGAATGGACTCATTCCGATGCAATTACTCATTTCGATTTATTTTCATAAATGTAATGTGGTACGAGGACGAAGCGGTGTTTACGTCTCTGCATTTGTTCGTGCCCTTAGTGGCCTTAGTAGAAAAGATATGGTTCGGGTCATTGACCCGATAACGTTGATTTGTTGGAATTGTAGGGTTTTTCCTACAACTATTTAATTCAGAAACATTTTATTTCGTTATTGATTTTTATTTTTGGTATTATAAATTCTTGTTAGGGAATTAACTTTTCATAACTCTATTATCGAGCAGTTGTCCAATATATCCATCTGCTTGGGTTTTTATGTTAATTCTTTTATTTTTATTACTACTCATCATTTTCGTAACTTTATCATCGCATATCATTGAAATGCTCTATTCTCTCGAACCGGAAAGTTAATTGCCGAAAAACATATGGATATCTAGAACGACAAGCACCACTCATTGTTAACACTTTTAATACAAGACAAGGGTCCAAGTGGTTGATCCTTTTTGTCTATATTCATAACTCGACCATTATTAGTGGGAAAGTTACTTCGAACACCGTACATAAGTAAACAGAAGTAAATTCACTCCCGTTGGTCTCTTTGATGTTTGGGGTCGGGATTTTATTTTTTGCTGGCTTGTGATGCCAGCTAAGATCTGTTGTGCACCTCTGAACGAGGTTCGATCGAAAAATATGTGACCATGATCTGACTTCATCATTGCTACTAGGAGCTCCCAATAAATGTCTCATATGATTGTGAACTGTTTAGGAATTCATAAAAAATAAGACAAGGTGGTGAAATAAACGTATATTTTATATAGTAAGATTATACAATTTAGGTCGAAAACTTATTTTCAGAATGATGAGGTTTTGATTTTTTTAACATTTGTTTTTAACATTTCTATTGGCAAATTTCAAAGTATAATAAATTCTTACCCTTGGGAAGAGAGAAAACGAATAATCCGAAGAAAAATTATCACAAGGGTGAGAAATGTTGATTTTTGAAAACATTGTTTTGAGCTGATTGTCTATGCAATCATTGACACATAAATTCTTGAAATTATTAAGAAATTCTGTCTCTAGATGAATGATACATTGTGAAAATGAACTTGAGGTATATATAAACTTCCAAACTGTTGTGCTACTGTATTACTATATGCCTTGAAATGGCTATATACATTTGTTTCATTCAGTGTGGTACTAGCCGACGTGGCAAAATTTGTACATGCTTGTCATGAATGTTTTCTTAAACATTTTCTCAAAAGATACCACAAATAAAGCTCAAGCTGTTGCCTTTTGGAGTGGCGGCTAGAGTTCTATCAATCATTTGTCTCAACTCTCAAAGATTTATAGGGATTTTTTGGAACTTGCACAAGAATCCTAACTCTATTTATGTCTGCATCTGTAATAATAGACAGAATCTCACTAGTATTTTTGAGACAGTTAGTTCCTTCTGCCTGTGTGAAATACTGAAAAGAAAATGTGTTTTTGAAAGCTCTGGTAATTTGAATAGGAATTGGGTTTCTCTGCTGACCAAAATAATTTTCCACACAGTCCTGATTTATATTCCTCGTCAATATGTAGGAGTGTCCTTCACTATGTAGATTTTCCCAAAGTTGCAAAAATGACGAAATTGTTATTTGCCACCCCTCAATGAATTTCATTTGTCCAGTTGTGTTTTTTTCTTTTTTTGAAATCTTTCACATCGTCAAATCTATTGGAATTTAAAATATCAAACACTTTATCCAAAAATTGTTCATATTGGGGGAGATTATCTCATATAATAATAGAATTATAATCTCCTGACTGAATTGAAGGAATTTCCAAGGTCATTATCGTTGTTCGATTTATTGAGAACCGTTATTCTTACCTGTACGAATTGTGGGGATTACATTTTTATTTAGGCGGTTTTTTCCAGTTGATGTAAAATATTTCTCATCGAAGTGAAGATGACATTGACATTTTTCCGGAGGAACATCACCAACAAACTCCACGAATTTCTTCCACTGCATGCATCTAGAGAATATGTAAATAATAATAACAATAATCTTTATTGGCCCCAAGAAACATTTAGTTTATAGTAAGGATCTTGAAAAATACAAATGAATATAGGTACTAAATAGATTGAAGCAGAATTTGATGAGAGACAAAAAGAGGTAGTTTAATAAACGTTTATTTCATTTTGTTTTGAATCGTTTTTCTGAAATATTTTTTTTATATTATTGGGTTGATTGTTGTAAATCAAAACTTCAGTATAAAATACAGATTTCTTAGTTTTGGGTTGCTTAGTTTACTAATTATGAAGTGTCTCAATCGAATGAAATTTTAATGTTTTTCGTTATTAATGACAGAATCTAAGAAAAGACATATTTGCTATTCATAGTAGTTTATCTGGAACATATAAATGGAAAGTAGGCTCAAAAAAAGGTTATTTGAATATACATTTGATATTTTGGTTTGTCAAATATTTCAGGGGAAGTAATTGTTTCCTACAGATACAAATCAAAACTTGATGTGGTTCAACAATTATTTTCCTTTGTGGATTTCCACTGGAATTAGAGGCATATACTATTAGTAAAGTTCAATTTCATCAAATTAAATTCATAATAAAAAGTCTGCGTATTAATGACTCCACTATATATGGTATATAACAATTTATTTTATGATTTACGTTATATGTTCATTACTTTAATCTTGCATAATAAGTAATAGAAAAACATAAATTTTTTCGTCAATTGGAAATCGAAAAAAATGAATCCCGACATCACCCTGCAAATTACAGCAACTCACAGCTCGACACTTGTTCATTTTGAAACTAGACACACATTTTCCAGAAATACTAAATACCACTAACAACGACTCACTCACTGAACTGTATATATAAATGAAACGCCAGTGCGCTAGGATGCGCGAATACATTTTACGGTTAGAGTATCTGCAAGCACATCAGAAATTCTAAAACGAAGGTATCCTATTATATATTCGACAAACAACTGGTTTCGGCAGAAATTGAACCAAGAAATAATCAAACACCAGATTTCATTCAGATGTGCATATGTTATTGTAACGAATTAAAGAATTAACTCTCTTAAACTAATTTATTTTTAACAATACTTCACTAATACAATCTAATTTATATTCACCACTTAGCAACAAGTAATTTATCTTCACTGTTTGTTAATCCGCACAATTCACTTTCTAGCTATAGACTCCCTCTCTGAGCAATAATCCGATCTTAAATAGTCCCGACGAACATTCTGGATACATCTACCGGTTTCGGTACTGATCCATCCTATTCGTTGCGGTTTCGTCGATCGCATTCTTACGCGGACGGTCAGGGCCGGCTTCAGATTCATTACAATAATCATCTTTATTACTATAACTATTAGAAATTCACAGTAATAATTTTTATTTAATATGTAATGTAATAGAAGAAGTGAGAAAGAAGATAGAAATGGGAACGGTAAAAGGTTCATCATGCTTATCATAGTTTTAATTCAATTTTAAACTGAGGAGTGGCAATTTTTTCAAGTTCAAGTTCCGAAGTAGCATAGTATACTTTTAAAATTTGTTAACTGAAAGAGCGTTTCAATAGCTGGGTTGTGAAAATGGAAGGTGTTGAAGAAAGCCTTCGGATTGAATTTATCCAATTCAATGCGTACAACCAACTGTTCGTTGACACTAGAAGTTACAGCATTCTGGAAATAACCTCTCACTTCATGCCTCCAACTGTCAACTACGAACTGCCTTATAAAGTACTGTTCCCGAATAAAGAGGACTGGATCCTACGGGAGAAGGAAATATTAAGAGCAGATAGTTGTTGGTTCACAGATGGATCAAAAACACCTTCCGGTTCTGATGCAAATGTTTTCCGTAGCAGACCCAGAACAGGGATATCAACCTGCCTAGGAATCTATGAGTATGCTGACTCCCTTGCAAAGGAGAGTGCTGCAAACAGCTTCATCGGGCACCTGTTGTCGGCATCGCTTTAGGCTTCGTCAAACAAAGACTGAACACCTGGATGGCAAGAAGATTTATGGACGTCTGGCAGAAACTTCCAGGATTGGCTGATTTCAAAGCGTTTATTCACCCTTCGAAGCTTGAAACCAAACAGTTGATGGACTACAGTAGGGATGAACTATGATGTCTAACAGGCCTCCTTACAGGTCACTGTCATTTGAGTCATCATATCCAAAGACTCAGACTGTTAGAAGACAGTGTGTGATGTCTCTGTTTGGAAAACGATGAAACAGCAGAGCACATACATTGTGACTGCCCGGCTGGAGACCCAATCAGGTATTTAGAGTTCAGCAGAGCCGTAATAGGTGTCAGCAACAATAATCCCTTGCGGGTTGTGGTGGAGGGTCGAATAGACCAACTCACTTTGGACCTAATTTGAGAGCCTTCGAATTGAACCTGATGATAATATTATGTAACTTTTCTGTGTAGGTACGAAAGGACTTTATACAAGAGAATATTATGATAGAGACAGTTTTCTCCAATACTCCATATTTAGCCACCAAATTTTCTTGAGCTTGTGAAATATTCAGTTTATTCTTCTTATTCCATGTATAAGTCTCACACAAGAATTCTGACCTTTCTGAATATTTCGTTAATTAGGACTCGTCAGATTCAGCTTATAAATGTATCTGCAGAATTCAATTGTTCTAGTACTAAGCTCTCAGACCATGCTTTATTTAATTCCATGGATAGACAGTGTCTACTACCATATATCAGTTTGAGGGAGGCTAGGCTCGTTGAATGAGTTTGTTAGTATATTTTTTTTAACCTCATATGAGGATCGAATATCACGCCAAGGTTCCTGGTTTCATCAACAACATCAGGTGTATCTACTTCTTAATTTTTCAAATCCGAATCCTTTATTTTGTTTTTGGTACAATATCTACCATTAGGAAGATACATCGTAAACAAAAAGAGAACATAGTAGAACATACCTAAACAATGAATGCTTGTGTAATAGTGTTCGACATTTGGGTATCTTAATTTACTTTACATTGCGAGTTTTGAAAAATAATAATATTCAGTAGATGAATTCGAAATTTATTTTGAGAATTATTAGTGATTAGTATAATGGGAAACAGAAAATACGAAAGAATAAGTCATAAGTAATAGAGTAATAGAGGAGTGTGTATTAATTGAAAATTAAATTAAGTGTAAACGAATTACAACTGAATTGATGATTCCACTTCTATTGATTTTGGAGCCGGAAATAATAACCTTAGATTTTTCTGTTTTAATGAAAAGCGAGTCTG
The DNA here is from genome assembly GCA_015342065.1 of Leptinotarsa undecemlineata. Lineage (NCBI taxonomy): Eukaryota > Metazoa > Arthropoda > Insecta > Coleoptera > Chrysomelidae > Leptinotarsa > Leptinotarsa undecemlineata. The sequence continues at coordinate 15,599 of WOGP01002250.1, forward strand.
AAGTTGCTAGTTTAATAAAATTACTGATGATTCCGCAAGGTTCTTTGACATCTTCTGGATAAAAACTGTGATTAAATTGAGTATCGTCATCATGAAGATGTAGAGCGTGAAGAAATTCCAGAAATCGGAGGCTTTCAATCCCGAATAAAAATAGTGATACTGAGAACCTCAGCCCTAACCATTTTGTCATATAACGTTAAATTCGCTTACGTTCAGAGTTGCTGCTCTGTCCATTGAGAACAGAGATTTCGTATACAGGTCTTTGATAGAAGAGCTGGCTGATGGTTTATTCTTCTCTTCCATGAAAAGATTTCCAGTAATCATCGAACTCAAAGATGGATCAAACAGTGAACATTGAGCTTGAATACTCTGGGCCCCTGTAAGAAATAGTCAAGTGCACAATAAAACAGTGACGTAGGTATTCAGAATGTTTCGGGGTAGAAGCACTTTGTTTTGGTGTAGTCAGATTATTTTATTACCTCTCCGAACTTCTTTGAGGACTTGGCACACCCCGCTACTACAGTGCATTTCTTTAATGTATCCCAATGTTATTTTTTGACCGGGTCGACTCAAAAAATTTAAATTTGGGATAATGAAATTAATGCATGAATGTTGCACATGAAGTTGGCAGATGAAACATTCAAGAAGGCGACTAGGCGCCATCTGGGAAAAAAATTGAAAGAAAAAGAGGGTCTTGTGACACATCAATTTGAAGCTTCTGACAAATGCTTCTCAACTCTAGAATATTATGTCAATACCTTCAATTACTACAAAATGGCGGAATTTTTCATATTTCCCTGAATACATGGACATTTAACTACATAATATGACCTAATGAGCTTGAGGTCAGTTCAGAAGATGATCGAAATGGTTGCCTTGAACTTGTTAACATATAAACAGCCTATCCGATATTTCACGCCACATTTTCGAACAAAGTAACGTATACCTTTTGCTTCAAATGGTACAAAGGTGTCAAATCTGGGGAGCGGGCTGGTTATTCTGTAAGACCTCGACGGCCAATCCAACGACCGGGAAGAATAGTATCCAAATAGTTTCTTACTTGTCTAGAGTAATGTGGTGCTCCATCTTGTTGGAATACAATATTCATATCGAACTCATTAGGATTCGCTTCGGCAATTTTATCTGTGAACATTGCCGTTTGAAAAAATGTACATTCGTCACTAAAACAAATATTGTGGAGATAGGTAGGATGCCTTGCAATAGTTTTCATCATGATTTCGCAGAATTCTGTTCTTCGATCAGGGTCATCTTCAGTTAATTGGTGTACTGTGTGTCTCCACAGAGTAGAAGGAGACACCTCAGAAACATTCGCGACGAAATAAGTAGACTGTTCAGGATTTACTACCATCTTACCAATTATTTGCATTTGCTGTTCTTCCGGAATGTATGCTCATTGTATGCTCAGGCTCTTTTTATTCTGGAAACAGTTTGTTCGACTCATCAACATTGAACAGAACTACCCTCAATGTCCTCTCAGTATGCTACGCCCGAGTCTTTCTTTA
>WOGP01002251.1:0-17115 GCA_015342065.1 Leptinotarsa undecemlineata
AAACGCGCGTCGAGTGCAAAAATATTAGTTTGGTGTTTCGGTAATTGATCAAAGAAGTTATTCAACTTTCACACGAAAGGTTCCAATACCATAGTTATTTATAATTTTGTGTAACTATAACTGAAGTATAGTTATGTGTAGCTGTGGCTCTTTAATTTCTATGACCGTTGCTTCTCATTCAAAAATTATTAGTAATGAAGTTGTTCAAATAATCGAATTATCATTCAAATTATCACTCGCAATGCAACTGAGCTGAGAACATATACAGGAAATATCCTACCGACCCTTATCGACGTCGATAAAGATAACGAATTACCAACTAATGACTAGAAAATAACGTTTTCAAACTCAAAAGAATTTTATCAATTATTAATAATTCTTAATGGCAATAGAATAAACACATGCATTTCATTTTTCCAAATTATATTTGTTCCAAACGAATTATTCTAAATATAGTCTACAATTCAAACTTGCCAAGTGTCAGTGTCTCGGATTTAAATTGTAAACATTGATCAATAATGATCGATTTAAATCATAATCCATCCACAATAATTACAGAAAAAGTGCTTCAAACTACTATATTTCTTTTGATCACTATCAATCAGAATAGTTTCCACAATTTTATTTTCATTCTAGGCGCGTTCAACTAACATCATACCTTCGTTAATAGTAATGATCAAGAGTATCAATGAAAATTATTTCTGGAAAAAATTTAAACTGAAAGAAATAACTACCCATTTAACTACCAAAATCGTCATGAGTACATTTTTCAGCAGGATTTGAAATTTGTAAATATTATGTTTGTATTTTGAAGGAGTTTGTGACATTTCGCTCGAATAAAGAAGAGTAATTTTATATTATAATGTTGGCTACTAATCTAACGTTCGATCAATTATCCTAATTACGATAAACTGCAACTTTGAAAATTAGAGCACTGGCATAATGCCCCAAAATCTGGAAGCTGGAGTTAAGAAGAAGAAAAATAACATTATATATATGGTTGTACTGGTTGTGTTATTAGATAGAAGTTAATCCCAGTTTGGTGTTATAGGTTAAGTTTTATCAATTTTTGACTTGCAGTGTGAATTGTTACGTTTCTGTTTCAAGATCTGAACGTATAGAAAAAAAGTGTTTTCCGTATTGATTGTACGGCAGTTATTTTAAAATATGGATGATGAAGCAGAAACATACAAACTGTGGAGAATAAGGAAAACTGTCATGCAGGTATGTTTTGATAATTTTAATCTATCTTAAAGTTAACCGTGTATTTTTTCGTAGTTATGCCATGACAGGGGCTATCTTGTTACTCAAGATGAATTAGATCAGACTCTGGAACAATTTAAAGATCAGTTTGGGGATAAGCCAAGGTAAGGTGTTGTTTTAATCAATCTAGGGTATATTCAAGTCTTGTCTTTTAGTGAAAAACGACCTTCGAGAAGTGACTTGATTGTTCTTGTCGCCCACAATGACGACCCCACGGACCAGATGTTTGTGTTCTTCCCAGACGAGCCGAAAATTGGAATTAGAATCATCAAAACATACTGCTCACGTATGCAAGATGAAAACATTCACAGAGCCATTATTGTCGTGCAGGCAGGTATGACGCCTTCGGCTAAGCAATCTCTGGTGGACATGGCTCCCAAATACATCCTGGAACAGTTCCTCGAATCAGAATTGCTGATTAATATTACGGAACACGAATTGGTTCCCGAGCATGTTGTGATGACGCCGGAAGAAAAACAGGAGCTGTTAGCCAGATAGTAAGTATATTTACAACTATTTTTATGTTGGTTTATTGTGTGTACATTATTATTTTGTGTCTATCATTGCTATTTTGAAAAAATATTATTGAGTTTTTTTGTCTATTTTCACTGCCCTTGGTCTGGGAAAAATGTTAATGGAGACCTTTGCACGGGTTTGAAAGATGAATTTCTGTTTCTATGTGAAGTTCTCTATTATAATTTTCTATTTTTTTAATTATGGCTGCTGAGAATGCCCAAAAAAGACCAAAAAACTCTTATATTCTACACACAAATGTCATTCAACATTTTAATCTCTTTCAGCAAATTAAAGGAGAACATGTTGATGAGGATACAGGCTGGTGATCCTGTTGCAAGGTATTTTGGACTGAAAAGAGGACAGGTTAGAACTTTTTTTAATTATTTTACACACATACCTATATAAGATAATGAATATTTCAAAATAATATCTCGAAGTATTCGTCTTTCCCAACTACCTAAATCGTAGGTTCTGGTAAATGCCTACGGGAAAACAACTACTATTCCCAGCTAATACCACGCTGAACATTGAATTAGACCCAACACACATTTATGCAAGATACCTCACATATGTTAGTCTTGCAGTGTTTTTCATTCATCTAGCAGCAGGACCATGTTGATATTATTCAAGAAGATCACCTACCTGACATCTGTCAGGTATCTTGTTTAAATGTATGTTGGATATAATTCAATGTTCAGCGTGGTCATAGTCAGGGAAGTAGTTGTTTCCAGCAAGCATTCACCAGATCCTACAGTGTACGTGTGTTGGGAAAAAGTAATTGTTTTTGAAACTTCAGTTTGAAATATTTATTTTATCGAGTCGGATATGATTCAATATCCAGCGCGGTATTAGCCGGGGAAGTAATTATTTTCCTGCTAGCATTTACCAAAATTATTCGAGATTTCATACATCTATACAGTGTGGTTATGAGATGCAAATTTTTCAATTTCCTGTACAATTTATCAGAAAAAGTTTTTCTCATACAATTTTCTCTAGGAGACAAGTAAAGGTTGTATAATAATAATAATGTTCATTGTCACGAAATTCTAAAAGGCATTGTCATGGTCCTGAATATATAGAGTCTATAAATAAAACTGAAAACAGTTATAGAATGAAGTTAAAAGATGAAAATAATAGAGGAACAAACTACAGTGTCAGGCTATAAATAATTGTAAACAAGATATTCCTAAATAGAATTATGTTATGTTAATTCTAAGATTGAAGTCTCTACAAAAAATGCTTTTCAAAGAGTATTTGCATAGCTTTCATTTCAACAACAATGCTCCTTGGGGGATCCCTCAGTTAATATTTCTGGTAGACGACTATAACTCTTTGATACTTTGAATCTCAAAAAACTTGAATGTTCTCAATATTACCGATTTGTAGCTATCACACTTTTGAAGCGAAACAGGTGAAATTATTGGGCCAACTGGTTAATGAAGAGACAGATTTCAACTTCTTTTTTGATGAGTCTTAGAATTATATACGTAGGTCATAGAATTTTCTCAGTTTGATTGACCAAGTTTTGAGGAAATTTCTCGACTCTCTGTATAATTTTACTAGATCTTGATTTTTGGCAATAACTTGAACTTTAAATTTTTGATCCCCCAAATTCTAAGACAACTGAATCAAATTTGGATTGGATCCCATTCAATCTATGTTGAAATCTCAACATAATATAATAATATTAATTTAATATAATATTAATATAATAATAAATATATTAAAAAGGAGTTTTTCCAAGTTAAAATTTCAACTGAATTTAAGAATCATCAAATATAAATGAAAGATAAAAACTCTATAGCAAAGAAAACATTCAAGATCAATGCAACACAATGACATGAAACATACGAATGTCTTTATTAATATTTTTGATAAGGTAGTGCCTGTTTTTATGTAAGAAATAATTAGAATAGAGAAAAGAAATTAATTCGGCATTTCACTGAAGTTGAAAATGCAGTATTGAGATTCTTGACATCCCTTCTAGTGTAGAGAATATGAATCATTCCGCTCAAGTCTTTTAGATGAACATGACTGAGCATCTAAAATGAAAGGATGTTCAAAATCAAAAACTTGCTCAGGTTCTCTTTCATGATCAACAAGGACTGTGGGGCTCAGTTTTTTCGAATGTCTCGTGTGTTCAGAAACTCGTATTGTGAAATAACGTCCGGTTTGGCCAACATAGCATGTGGGAATTGTTTCCACGGTTCGATTGGTGAGCTATGTTGAAAGAAATAATTCCAAACAGGATACTCATTCGAAAACGCCAAGTTTTACAGATACATTTTCCACATATGGATTTTATAATGTGTTATGTGTTCGTTCAAAATTATTATTTACCAAGAAATTTTCGATTCCCCAACAAACCTTTCTGGGTCTTGTGGGTCACTGGACTATTCAACTGATATTTTGTAAGGTTTCAAAAAGGCGCTCTCAGGGTTCCACCCTGTATTCAACCGGCAGTAACCGCTTTAACAAGCTGTATAGCTAGAAGTAAAACGAAGAACTGTCCCGTAGTATGCGGGCTAACGGGTACTACCTTCACACACAGCGCCCTAAGTACCAGAGAACCAGGTGCAAGACACCACACCTGAGACGTTTTTGTTAACTTGTCTGCCAAATCGGGCGGAAGCCCGGCAGTTTTTCTTCTTTAATTTATTTCACGATGAACAGTTACGATTCGGAGACCGGTCGATTCTCATCCTTTAGAAATGTTGCAAAAATACGATACTTTTATGAACGTTTCTAAGGAGGGTTAATATTTTATTTTTTGTAGAATTTAGATGTTGGGTTCGTTCTTTAATATCATCAGTAGTAAAAAATAATATTCAGGCAGGCTTTCTCCAAATTTTACAGTTTACTTCTTACCGATTCAATTTAGGAACTTCAAAACATTACAATTTGACGATGGACATAATAAAAAAGTCCAAGTTATGATTGTAGAGAAAGTTATATAAATAGTAGAAAAAACAAATTGACTACATACGTGCGTTCGACTCAAAAATACTTGTTGAAAGTAATAACTATGTTTATTTATGTACAATTAATCTTGATATAACATTTTAATTTAAAACAAGCAATTCTTGAACTGCTTCATTTAATATTTCACAGTAATTAAATTTTATATTTTTTCAAAATCAAATCAGGAGTGGTTCTGTCTAATGTTCCGAATACCGGATTTTTTAAATTGCTGGATATCGCAGTTGAAAATTATAAAATATGTGTAGCAGAATAATTACTAAAGTGCCAACGAATTTCTTGAAATTGTCCCCAAACCGTAATACGGTGTTTTCACCATTGGCGAAATTCAACAATAAAAGCAATTGTTGATTAAAAAAGGTTGAGTTGTTGGGAGCAGTAGCCACGTCCAATTTGTTGGCTAATATCGGATGCACAAATCAATGACTTTATGTATTATTTCGTCGATCCAACTGTAAAAATGTTGCAATATGTAGTAGTACCACGTAGACCTAGACCCAGTACGGCCCAGACTTCATGTAAATTTAATGGTTTTCTTTCTTATTGCAGGTGGTTAAAATCATCCGTTCTTCGGAAACAGCCGGACGCTACATTTCCTATCGACTCGTTTGTTGAAAAAAAATTCCATTTACATATTCAAATGTTTTACTTTTACGAATCATTTTGTATACTAACTACAAGAGATAAGAAATTGTGATTGTCTTATTTTATTTTAGAATTTGTAAATAAAATTAGTTTGTGTTCGAATAAACAACTGTACAAGTGTAGTATAAGTTTTTTTGTCGATACCTAAATATGCCCAAACCAAAATGATTCTGGTATTACCACGATTATTTTGGTTTTTCTTTGGATAGATCTCATTGGATGGTGATTAACGGTGTTTTCTTTAATTCAAGAACCATCAACTCTGGTAGTACCGCGGGGTTCAATTCTTGTGCCACTTTTACTTTACTTAAATGACCCCTCTCTACTTGGCCATACGAAAGTGAGAGAACCAACGACAAAATATGTCTAAATAAAGGAAAATGTGAACTCTTCAATCAAAAGAGCCATTGTAATAATCATCAATGTGGTAAAGTGTAAAAAAATTAGGTGAATTTTTATTTTTTCCTAGAAAAATTTGTTCATCAATTTCTGTTTTGTCCCCATCAAAGTAGCCCCTCGAAGCAATTCTGACATGCGCTTTTTGGCAGATCTTTCATGGGTCTTTTCAATCTTAGGAACAGGAAAAAGTCGAAGGGGACCAAATCTGGTAAATACGGTGGCTGAGCCCAAACCAACGATGTAATATCTGATATAACGACTATAGCACTCCGTCTGTTGTATCATCATCTATGGTAATGTATACCGCAGGAGTAGACGAAACGTAAGGCAAAAACGCATGCAGACAATGGTGGCAAAGCCGGAAAATAGCTCACACATTCTGTAAATAGTATTCAAATTGAAATTTCAATGATAGATGAACTTGGAAGCAAAAGAAACATGAATATTAATCCCATCGTCAAAGAACGAAGAAATTTTCCCACGCATGTGTATGAATATGAGCGGAACAACTCTCAAAATCTGAATTAGTAGACTTTGATTTTGGGAGTAAAGGGAAAGTTATGCCGCTTCCATCGTACATGTGAGTTTTCCAGCCGGCGTCGGAAACTTTTCCGATTTCCAATCAGGGAGTCTGGGGTTGCAGGATGCATAGCCGTTGTTCATTGATTAACTATTAACAGAGGTTTGCATAATTCGGTATGGGACGACAGGATCTTGCCACAGATTATTGATCTTAGTAGGCTGCTCTGATCACAGAGGCGGAGGTTGACAATTTACATCGAAGATGTTGATAAAATTATATAGAATAATAAATTATACCCCCGATTCAATCGGTTGAACTGAGTGTAAATGCAGAGACGATAAGTCGAGAGATTTATTTTAAATTAGTTTGCTTTTCATAGAAATTTTTGAGACAGTAAACATTTTGATCATCTGAGCAGCTTGTTCTACGAACATAAATGTTGAAATTATTTCCAGACAAAGGATACGATGATATGAACTTAAAAAACTTTGTGTCAAAATCCAAATATTGTGATTTGTGTTAAATATCTCAAAATTATTATGTTCCGAAAATTATAATCGCATGTCAAAAATGTTGATGTTGGCAGCGTTTCTTACGAATGTTCATTTCAAAAACTTACTAGCCTTTAAATTTTCAGTCGTTTCTGTACATTAACAGAAATAATCTATTGAGTAAAAGAAAAAACTAAAAAATCATGTTTTGAGTTAATGGAAAAGTTCGTTACGAAAGTACGTTTTTTAGTATGTATCTACCTGTTTGGATCTTTGGCATAGTTTTTCTAAAGATTTACAAACATGGAAAGACGTGCTCGTACATAATCCGTACTTATTGTTGCAATTTGTATATACAATTTTCGATTTTGAATAACTTTCATAAACTGAAAAATTCATTTTTCTTCCTTTGGAATAAACACGGCAACTAATACAGTAGAAGCTTTTTCCAGAACTTGAGATATATTTTGAAATACCGATGAACTAAAATACAAAAACTAAAATTTTGAGTACTGCTTTTGAGTGTGCTTGTTATTATTGACTCAGATAATTTGAGCTATGATGTCGACTTATTATCTACGTTTAATTATAAGAATGATATCAGTTCGGACTTTACAGTGTTTTTATACAATTACAAAAATATATCCTGGCAGAAGAAAGGACCAGCAATAACACATTTGGGCATTTTACTATTCACAATGTTGTGGAAACTTACGGGTTTTCCAATACGGATATAGTTTCATGATGATTAACAATTCCGTTCAAAAAAAACGAACACAATTATTGGATGGGGTTAATTTCGGATGTATTTCAATTAGTAGATTTCTTTTTAAAAGGCGCTCTTGTCCGCTCTTGAAAATTTGATGGGATTTTAACTTTCTCATGAAGTTTGCAACTACATTATTATAACCGAATGGGCAAGGTAGGGTGAAAATAATACTTTACAATTTACACAAAACTAACATTCATTTCTAACTGCTGTTTCGACACACTGTGTTATCTTCTGAGCGAGTTATACACTAACCTAGGTATATGATGTCATCTCCTTAAATACTAAAAGTTTTATTGGTAGGTAAAGAGAGGTGTCAAGGAGCATTCAGGAAATTACTGATAACATTATTGATCATTAGAGAACTATCTGATCATTCAGAACAATGTTGATTTCATTTTTTATTAATTTCTATAGATTCCAATATATTCAATTTACGACTTTTTGGTTAAATGTGTAGAATTTACGGATTTTGTGTGAAATTGCGAGTATTCTCCATGAGATGACTGGCGTAGATGGAATCTTGTTTATTCAATCTGTAACTATTCAATTGCTCTTCAAATCTCTGGTTGAAACTGCGACAAGTCTGGCCTATATATAAGCAATACAGTTCGCACTTGTAGACCCCAATTTTTATTTGTCCCGTGCTAACTTAGTATTATTTATAAATTAATGCAAATTATTAATAGTCTTGAGTGCTACATTTATGCCTTGTCATTTTATAGATATTTTATTTTTAGAATAGCTGAGGTATGTTACATAATGATACATAAAAGAGCAATTACTGAATTAGCACGGAAAATGCATTTACTTTGTTGCAATGTTCAACAATTGAAGACATGCTCCCCTCGTCTAACCCGTTGCTACGCCCCTGGCTACTCCCGTTTCTTCGACACCGACCCATTGTGCGGGTCCTCGAGTCCTTTTCCACCGATTGTCTCGACACACAATGGACGTATTCATAGCATCTAGGAAGACTCATCGTAGAACAACATGAATTATTGATGAAAAGAAACAATTCCGGCAAAACACCATTGTACGATTCCCGGGATCAATGATCCGCTTCAACTGATAAGGCCGCTTCAAAAGGGCAAGGCTCAAAGGGGGAACACTCGTATTCGGTTAGAAGACTACAAAGCTGCGAATGAAGTTTGATGGATATCCCTTGAGGTCCCGTAGCCGAGCAGGGAAGTGCTGAAAATTTGACAACTGGAAAAGTGTCTAGTTGGGAAAACGATAAAAACATAATATTAATTTTTGTTTCATTATTCATTGTGTTTATTCGATAACTGATGCTCACAGAAAAGTAAACGTACCCAAAAAGTGGTTTCGAAGGCCTTAACCATATCCAGAAGTGTCCCACATGGCTCAATATTAGGGCAACTACTATTTGTCTTATATATTTGTATTCAAGAACCACTTTATCGTGAGATTTTCACCATAAAGGTTTAGAAAAACGCGACACATATTTCACTATACAAAAACTTCTTCAGGCGTGTGTTTACCACCAAGTAAAATCTACATATGCCATGCTTTATATTTATTTTTATAATTTGACTAGCTGAATAGACAAATATTGTTTGGCCACATGAATGATTTCTGTCAGAACAATAACGCTTACACAAATAATATTAATCCCTTAATGTTACAGTGCCAGTGTATACAATATTTCCGTTAGTCCATGTTTAGCTAACACAAACAAACTTAATGGTTTGCCCACTTGAGAGCATGCCAAGTATATATATACTAATCGCGTGGGGTTGCACAGCTGTGGTGGATTTAGTTGTAAATTATGTGGTGGCATGTCTGGCAAATCCAATAAGTTGAAAAACTCTGATGGATGATTCACAGCTTCGGTGGCATCGCAAACTGTATCTACGCTTGATGGATATAAATAATAATAGTGACCGAAAACTGGGTTGACATTGAGAGAAGGATTATTATGTGAGAGAGACCAGCTTCGTTCTCATCCCTACTCCAAGCTGTTTACTGACTGAGAAGTGACACCCATTGAATAACTGATCTATAATCAGAGTTAAAAATAAATAAATTACTAAAATGGGCATTGAAAAATAGTGGTTGGTGATATGTGGCTAGAAATGTTTACAGATAAAATGCACAATAAAGATCTCTAAAATAATTAAGCAATAAATTTCAACCAACATCCATTTTGCTTTGAAATGTATCAATTTTCATTCAGTCATCTAAGAAAAGAAACGAAAATGATAATTATTTCCCTAATTTTAATATATGTAAAATATTTTTAAAATTCCAGATATTCATTATCTTTTAAAAACAGTAGATACCAAACTTTCCCACGGATCCGGCAACGCCGTAACCTACATGACACTGCTAGTGGTCCACACTCGTCCCTTCTGATGGCGCCCCCCTGCACCTTGCGCCATGTGGCTAACATAAACAAAGCACATTACGCACGCGGGGGTCGAATCAGCTGTGCCGTCTGCCAAGAAAACACGGCGCATGCGCCGTATCTCTAGTCTATGCATATGCCGTGATGTCAAGTTGTGTATCAATTCTTCGATACCTAGAAATTTATATTAAACATGTGAAAATTCAGAGTGAAATTATTCAATTCACTTTATTTTTTGTCATCAGATTTTTATTTATTGTTATTGACTTAACAGAAATAGGTTTATATTGGTTGTTTTGATAGGGTTGGAAAGTTTTTCAGATATTTTCCGAAAAAATATCATCATAACTAATGTGATTGTATCTTAATTCTGATATCTAGGTGAGTATTTGATCTTATTTCGAAGTGAAAAACCAAACCTGAAGTTTATTATTTGATGCTACAAATTTACCTATACTTCGACTAGTAAGTTCCGGCTCCAAATTTGTAACTATTAATAAATTTCGTCTTCAAACTCTGGATTTTTATCAAATCTGACTCTAGAGTAAGAATAATAATGAATTTAGACTTTAAATTAGTAATTTCCAATGAGTTCTAGGTTTTTAATATGGTTTTGAATGAATTCTTACTTCAACGCTATAGTTTCATCATATTTCGAATTTGTAATACAATAAATAAAACCTTGAAGTAAATTTGACTGCAGAATTGTAATTTTGATTGAATTAGAAATAGATAGATAGGTAGATACTTCTTTATTTTCAACAGGTTTAACAAGTACAACAACAGGAAATGTAAAAACTAGATAAATGTTTTTTGGGAAAGAAAGTTTTTGGCTTTCTACTACTCCATCTTGAGTAGTAAGGAGTAAGGAGTAGTAGAAACTTTCTTTCCCAAAAATTAATCACTCCTAAAAATATAACCCCTTCAATTTAGATAAATGTATATATAAAAAAATGCTTTAAATGTCATAGAAATTTACATACACACGTGTGTCCATGTTATATGCTACAAAGAAAATATTACATATTGTAAGTACCTAAACATCATGGTACAATTTATTATAAAAGATAATGAAGATATATTAATGTCACATGAAATTATTGCAAATGATTGAAACAGGTGATCTCTTTGATATTTCTGTTCTAGCACGATTACAGTAAAATACCTTTGCGTGCCTACTATTTAGTCGAGGTACATTAAATGGAATCTTTGCTAGCAGGAATTCACATCTTATGTTAATATGTAGTGAACGTTAACGTTATGAATACTAATTTTTATAAATTCCTACTGCTAATTTGTAATTTTCACGAAACTTCGATTTTGAAGTCAAAATGTATATGAAATTTTAAAATTAAAACTATATTCTTCTGAATGCTGACTTGAAATTTGGAATATATAATAAAATTCAACTCGAAACTCTGAATTGTATTCTGCATTCATTGTATGCTGAATATGAAGTGAGAATTTCGATGAGCCGTGGCTCAAAATTTGTAAATTTTCATTAAATTTCGATATTGAAGTGAGATTTGTATTCAATGTATCTTCAGTTTGCATTGAAGAGGAATTTTCAATAAATTTTCATTTTGAATTGGAAACCTCTATTGAATTCTGATTTCAAATTAGTAAATTTTTCAAATTTCGACTCGAATTCAAATTATTTTTTCAACGTGGGACCTTCCTAAAAAGTTTTTTAATATTTTCAAACTTGACCATCCCACCCATCGAGTCCGTGCAGGTGGCGACTTCCCCGTTTTGGGACGCACCCCGGACGGACCCAGGAGACCGCCGATAAACCCCGTACTCAGACCTCAGAAAAAATCCATCGGCAAGTCGGCAACAGCGCGCTTCGAGCGCACAACTCGCGCTCGTCCCGCCAGTCAGTCAGTGAGAGTGCTTCGCAGATGGCGCAGGCCAGGCGCTTGTGTTGTTCGCGGGCCAGTGCCGGGGGGCCCCTGCTGAAAGAGCCGGGCCCTCGCAGTCCGGACACCCTGCTCGACATCACGGCGAAAATCGTCGCGGAGAACATTCCCTTCCAGCGTATCGAGGAGCGCTACGACCGGATCCCGGAGCCGGTACAGCGGAGGATAATTTTTTGGTCGTTTCCGAGGAACGAGAGGGACATTTGCATGTACTCGTCGCTGTCACGGGTGCCTCCCGTGAACGCGAGTGGCGAACCGCAGAATCTGTCGTTCTGCAAGGGTTTAAAGTTGCTCGAGAGTGGGTGTGTGGACGGGGTGCTGCAAGTCGGTGAGTGCGACTCATTTTCCCTCGGAAAGCGCTATAGTAGATTTGTTCTCCTCCTGGACGAAGCGACGTGGTTTGCCTCTTTCGGTTTTGCGTACCGAATAGACATGTGGCATATTTTCACCCGCAGATATTTTAATGAAATTCTTGGAATGGTTCAGTCGACGAATGACCCTGCCAGAGTTTGTAATGAGTTGTCAATCAAGTCGTTGGTTTTTACTCACTCATAACTCCGCAACGTATACAGTGTGTTTCCTAACTGCGGTACGAAACTTAAGAGGATGGTTCGTTAGGCCCTTTTGAGAAAAGTTCTTACAGAGGAGTTGCTGCGTTTCAAAGATACAGGGCGTTAAAAAAACGGTGTTGATAAAATATCATAAATATCCTCACACCGATTTGATTGAAATTTGCTACAGTTATTTGAAGTAATAAGCCGCTTATGTAGGCTAGATTGAAGTTATTAGGTCTAGTGGAGTCTCACAGCCAACAATATTGAGAAAAAAATAGTCCACCACTGACTTGTTCTAGTTTTGCTTTTTTTAGATAAATGAAATAAAAATACCTACAACTTTTTCGTTGCTCGTATTTTCTTCGTATGTAGCTTCGTTTTCGAGAAAAAAAGTTGAAGCCACTTTGCATATCATGTACACTTGATTTGGAAACCAGCTGACAGTGATAGTGTTGACTATTACTGGAGTTTTCCCAACACCAAATCGTTATTTTTAACACCTCGACACGTGTTTCGATCATCTTCAAGAGGAAGATCAGACTAGAAGCTAACGCTATTTACGCATAACATACACCATGTGGTAAAACATTTAGAACGCTACATGCAAGATTATGTGTAATTGGGAGCTGCAGCATCTCGACATCACCTACCCTTATCGCTGAATTGAATGTGCAGAACCTCGAAATTGGCAATCTCGCAGTCCTGACATGAATCCTCTAGATTTCCATCAAGGATTTTATCTGAAGCCTCTAGTTTATAAAACTTCTGTACTAGATGAGAATGACTTGAGGAATGGAATAAATGACAATTGTAATGTTATAAGGAGTAATCCAGGTATTTTTGAACGTGTCAGACAATCAATGGCAAGTCGATTGCAGTCGTGTACTTTATCAGAAGGTGGATATTTTGTTTATTTACTTTAAGGTCGAAATACAATATTATTTACTTTTGGTTTTTATTTTATGTTGTCCATGGATAGTTTTTAGAATTGATTTTTTTCTCGAAAACGAAGCTTGATATGAAAAAATACAAGCGACGAAAAGGTTGTATTTACAATTGCTTAATCTGAAAAAATGAAAACTACAGAAAAAGTCAGTGGCGTTTTTTTTTTCTCTATACATGTTGTTGGCTGTGGTGCTCACTGAGACGCCACTGAGATTAATAATTTCAATCTAGTTCGAGCTAAATAAGCTTCTTATTGCTTCAAATAACTGTAGCAAATTTCAACCAAAGAGCCCATTTCGTTTTATGTTACAAATGATTTCATAACACTAAAAAAATACAAAAAAAATATTCAACCGAAATAAGTTGATATTAAAAAATGTAACAGGATGTTCTCTACGTAATTTTTATTCTACTTCTTACTATTTCATTTTTATAACCTAATACTCGAAGCAAACCTAAGTCCAAAAACAAGAATAAAAAATAGATTCCACTTTGAAAAGACAAAAAGAGAAAATTTAAAGAGTATGCAGGTATTTTTCAAATTTTCCTCGTCTTTAACTACAGTATGTTATTTTGGCCCCTTATTTAGCATTTCTTTTCGAATGTGAACTTTGTAATACAGGTTCTTGTAATATCCCCAGATTAGATAAAACGGAAATTTATGAATGACTTAATCATCATGTAACTTCCTTTGATAAGGAATAATCAGAATGATTACAATATATCTAGATGAAATAAATATTGATTTGACGTCATGTTTTCCAGTAGATTTCTCATGGAAAGAAATAATTTTCCTATATAGATTTTTTCCTGCAACTTACTTACTTCACCTTGACACACAATCATGCAACAAATTTCAAAAGATTAGAACTTAACTGACTTTGACAATCACTCTACAAATAGGTTTTTGACAATTTCTGCTACCACACCCTTTAATCTTTTTTTTTGCAGTCTTTAAAATTCAGCAAAACCAACGTATTCTAGTCACATTTGATATGGGAAAAATATTGTGGAAGATGTATATGTATATTTTTATAAATGACTATAATAATTATCGACGCAATGTGTTTACCCAATCAACAAACTTAACAATAACTGTTTTGTAATCAGCTGGTTGATATTCCCGAATTTAGTGCGAACATTGTTCATTAGAAAATATATCGAGTAAAAGTAGGTATCCTGCCACTTTTACTATATAGTTGTGATAACTAACAGTAGAGGTAATGAGATAATAAAAATGGATGTATTAATGTACTAACACAAATGTGGGAATGACATCAACTCTAGTATAACAAAAGCAATCGAAGAGGAAAATACAGTCAGAAACCGTTCCGCAAAAACTACGTTGAAATGGTTATAATAATATACTCTGTCTGTTTAAATAATTTGGTGAATTTTCATATTTCTCAGAAAATATTTTTTCATCAGCTTCTATTCTGTCGCAGGCGGGCAAATCCGGTAAATACGGTGGCTGAGACACGATTATGTTTTCTTCATATTGCTTCTCGCAAGCGACACATAAATTCAAGGTAATAATCTCTATTGACCGTATCCCCATATGGCAGGAACTCCTGATGCACTGCGTCCCGGCCATTCAAAAAAACAGTTAACAAAACCTAGACATTTTGTCAAACTTGGCGTGTTTTTTTTAGTCTTGGTTTTCCTGGGTTCTTCCATTGGGACGAGCACACTTTGGTTTCGATTTCATAACCATATATCCATGATTCGTTCCCAGTTATGACCCTTTCAAGCAAATCTGGATCGACTTTTAGTTGTCCTTACTTTTGAATACCATATTCCATTAATGCTAACCCCAGTGGACCAAAATAACTTGGAACTCCTGGGTACAGAAACTGTAATCACCACAATTACTCAGCTACTTGGAAGCGATGATGATCTTCATTAAACAAAGTGGAGATTTTCCGTATTTTGTTGCACTTGTACTTCAATTTTTCACTGATAATTCTACAGGTGAATGGATTGCAAGACGAGGACCTACAGAATGATCTGTGCGATTTCTTGATTTATCAGTGCTAGACTTTTTTCTAAAAATATTTAAAATTCCAAGTATTCATCACACGTTATATTAAAACTAAAAACAAATCGCGAAACCTATTTCACTATTACGTTAATTAACGCTTGAGAAAACTATTGTACAGTGAAACTCATGTCGAGGTTTTTGTAAAACCCTTTATAGTGAAAATCATATGATAAACTGTAATAATGAGTTTTGATACGGATTTTCATCAAGTATCGGCCAGTTCCATTCAATTAAAAACAAATCAATGCAATTGTTGATTTCTGTAGCTAACGAACTTTTGAAAAAAAAATAATGAAGACAGTGTCATATGTGAAAGATATTCTTACGACACAAGGCAAAAACAAAAAATGCAATAATTTCCACATAAATACGTTTTATGAATTTTTTTATACTGAATGTGTTCGTTCGACAGAAATTAGTAATGAAAAGGTTCAACATTTGAGTTTTTTCGAGAATTTCACTAGGATGGCTGTGACAACTTGATATAAGGTTAGCGCAGCTACCACACCACAAACTCCCAACAGTTAATCAAATAAAAAAAATGTTTTATCAATTTTACTGTAACTGGACTTTAATGAGGTACTCGCACAACTGAAAATCTTCGTAGCTAGAACATTCTCAGCGTTTTCATCCAATTCTTTCGACGACAATCTTTATCTCGTCTATATACCTGTGGTGGTAGTTAAATTATTACCTAAGTCTCCCGTTACCAACCCCTGTCTACCCGGTTTTGAAGTATTGATAAATAAATTCACCTGAACACACAAAAGTTGGAATGATTTCATTTTATGTGCTCGATGCTGACAGCTGGGTAGATTTCGGATACACGATTTTGTACTCTACAATCGAGGCTAGGTAAAGTTTTTGAAACACGGTAGAACATGGTTTTCTTCGATAGATATCGGATACCGGAACAGAGATGCTCAACAGGGCGAAAAAAATATTTTACGCGGCCGAAAAGAATTTTTGATTTTGAAACAGAATTACTTATAATTTGCGAAATCAGACACCACTCTAAGCTATAACAAACCCTTCAAAGATTTTGTACGTTTATTTTCAATACTTGTAGATATTAGATATACCTCTTTAAAAAAAATAGAATGTTTCACAGATATGCAGTACTTTGTGGCAACACAGTAAAACTCCAAGAATGTCAAACTATATAGTCTATAATTGCTTTGAATCGAATTAAAAATGTCCAGCGTCTCGACATTTTTTAAAATAAAGTAAAGACATTTTTCAGATATGAATATGGTTGATATTTCCTAGTTATCGTCATTTTTTTAGAGTTACATGGCATTTCGAAGATTTCAGAATCGAAATATTCGTGTTTGGTTCGTCATGTATCATTTTCCTATAATTTTTTTCAATTGATAGATTTATTTAGGATGAGTTATCAATAAATATTACAGTCTATTGTTTTCTTTGCCGCCCTTACATGGTTGAGAATATCGGGAGTTATTTCTTTGCGGTGCTTCATGATATTCTCTCTCAAATCTACCAATATAGTTGATTCTATTAGTGCCACATGTAACTTCTTACAAGTTACAATTTCTTGAAGAGTTGGTAGCTGGAGTATTACTCTCAACAAATGTTGAAATACCTATAGTCTATTTCAAAAGAGTGTAGAGTAATAAATCATGAAGTGTCATAAAATTTGTCTGAATTTCGTTGTCGTCCATGGGCGTAGGCAAATCTTA